>CATKHJ010006462.1:0-35977 GCA_949750685.1 Vernicia montana | reverse complement strand
GCTCGAGAACAATTTGACTTATTTACACCTCTAAACTAAACATGTGATAAGATCTTTGATGAATATAATATTTGAAGCATAATTCAAATCCATCAATTAATTGTTCAAAATCAAATTAAGCGTTAAAACAAATTTCTAATGTTTCTATTAACTCTCCAATTTTAATTCTTAACCCTTCATTTCTCTAAAGCTTTTTTTTTTTTTTTTTTCTTTCGAGCCACTGTTGGTTTTTTTTAGGCGGACAGTGGATTATTATCTTTTATTTTTCATTCTAATTTTAATTTTATTATTCAATAATGTTTAGATTTATTTATTTTTAACAAATCTTATTTTATTTTATATTTATTTCCCTTTTGATAGTTTGTTTATCTGGTTTTTTTTTTTTTTAATCCCTTTTATGGTAGATCTTTATTTTTCTATTGGTTTATTATTTGATCAATAGTTTAATCAGAATTGCATGTCCTATTTTTGACATCAAATTTACGTTTGTTGGTGTCTAAATCTAATTCACAGAAAGACCATCAAAATAGTAAAAAAGTGGTTATTATTTATCACCGAGTATGATATAATATTTCAAGCTGAAATTGTTACTATTTTTATTTGTATTTCTAATTTATTTTGATATTAACTTTGAGAAATTACAATATTATAAAGTCTTATAATTCTATATTATTTTATTTTACTAATCAATGAATATTTAGTTTTCTCTAAAAACCAATTCAACCAAAACATATCTCTGGCAAAAAAAAAAAAAAAAAAAAAATCTAAATCGGTATGGATGTGAAACAGTGAAAGGGCCCAGTGGTTATGATTTTTAGTTAGGTTTGAGTATGCCGGCCCAAGCCCAGTGATATACGCCGAGTTTTCTGCAGACCGTCACTGGTTTTATTTAAAATATATATATATATATAATCTGAGCGAGTAGCAGCCTTCACTAGCTAAAGATAATGGAAGCTCGGTCAGACAAAAATAAAATTCAAATAAGCACGTAATTATCTTATCAGCCGTCCAATTCTTTTCAAAATAATTTATCATTGGTCTACCACATAGATCATAGTCCATGGACCCACCTAAAGGTGGGCCGACCATAGAAATTCTTGGACACGTGTACGGTAACGAAACCAACACGTCTCTAATCTCCAACTCGTGACGGAGGTTTTAAGATTTAATTAAAGTGAAAGTAAGAATTAATTATTAAAAAAATGTATTATCAGATTTACCAACTTTGGTATTTTTGGTTATTGGTACCGACAAGTCCTCTTTGGCAATTGGGTATTGGTCCTTGTTTTGTTATTTTATAGTTAGTGCTAACCGACATTTACCTTATTTTATGCTGCTTTAAATGTCATTATTATTATTAATTAATTAATTAATTATGTTTCTTTTCTTATTATTCTAGATTGTTCTTTTCTCCACAGTCAAATTTATTAACCATACCATAGTAATATCTTTTTACAAGGATGAATAATGGGTTCACACTTCACACCAATTTTGATCATATTTTTATTTATTTTATATTTTTAAAAATATAAATTTGTTTTGTATAAATTTTAAATACAAATATGAAAAAATTAATAACATAATTATATATATATATATATAATTTTGTAGAGAATTAGTACTTTATACATAATGAAATTTTTAAATTTAGTTTTTATTATATATTATATAGATTGAAATGTCTTATAGTTTTACTTTTTGATATTTTAATTATTGTTGGAGAAAGATTGCCCAAGAATTAGGAAAATAATAACAAATATAAACTTAATAATAGTTGCTCATTTTTAATTTGTTATATTAAAATTATTTATTTTATCTAGTTAAAAAAACATATTATTTATCGTAAAATTTGAGAATTTATCAAAACAATTAAACAAATCTCTTATGATCTCCCTAAAAAATAATATTTTAATTAATAATGCAAAAAATATACCCATTTTCCATTTTTTCTGACATAATGTAATTCATATTGCTCGTACACTTTTGATGATTTAACTTCTTCTTTCTTTTTTTTATCAAACTTTTGGTGATTTAGTTAAAAAAAAAAAACAAAAAAGTTGGTTGATTGTTAATTAGGCATGAAGTAATAAATATAAAAATAATTTGGATTTAATTAACATTTTTTCTAATGAGTGTTTTAAGACAATGGTTGAGAGCAATAATTGTAAATAAAATTTAATTATAAAATTATTATTTAAAAAAGTAACTAAATTAATTTAAAAATTATTTTATTTGTCAAAGCGTACTGAAACAATTACCTTATCCAGCAAATCACGGAAAGACATGGAAAGAGTAAAGAACAAAAAAAATTATTGAGTTGGAAATGAAATAATTAATTAATAGGATTAATTAATTTAAATAAAATAATTAAAATACAACTCATTAAAAATAATAAATAACTTATCACTTGAAATAATAGTAATTATAATAAAATAATTATTTTAACTCACAAATTAAAATTACTTATATACTTTTATCCCATAACTCTTTTGCAATTTTTTTTTTCACTATTTAGTTCTTCTTATTTTATTTATTGAGTTTTTCAACTATAATTACTTCATATTAAATTTTAGATTTTGTTTACATTAAAATATTTTTAATGAGAAAATTATTAATAATAATTTAAAAATATTAAAATATTACTTTTTTTTTTCTCAATAAAATCTATTGAAACTTAAAAATGGTTTATGTGGGAATTTATCGCTATTGAGATATATTTGATTTCTAATATAGTACATTTTTAAAGTGGTATCATAGTATCTATAAATTAAAACATTTTTTTGAGAGGGTTATAAAGAGGTGAACTTTATATAATTAAAATTATAATAATTTATTTATAAATTATCATTAATAAATTTATTATTTTCATTATAAAAATGTTTTTATTATGTAAAAAAATAAAAATTTAAAAATTCAATAATAAGAAATAAAAGTTTAAACTTCAAAAAAATAAAAGGCCATATTTTTTTATTAACATAAAATATCATAAAATATATACCATACAAAGCATATCCTATATCCACATGCATATGATACATCATCATATATTCACATGCAAAAGCAAAGTAGAGAAAGTGGACCCCGCAAAAGATCATGGGCAGCAAGTGGAAAAACTCAAAGATTAAAACAAGATATATTCCTAACACAGCATTATGCCACGTGTCTAGATTTCAGACTCCTCATATATCTCTACCTCTTCTCTGATTGGCTACACGTCACCAATCACTTTTTTTTAATTTCGTTATTTATTTATTTTATTACTATTAATATTAATATTAAGGACGCGTTATTAACACTCTTCAAATAAATTTTATTATTTTTATTATTAAATTTATTACACATATGAATTATCTTACCCTTTTGCATCTTTGTAAAGATAAGATTTTATGTGTCAATTTACCCTTTATTATTATTAACCCTTACAAAGGAAAGAGTTTTTTTCAACAAAGAGATAGTTCATTTGAATAATAAATTTAATAAAAAGGATGTCTATTATTATTATTTTTTTCAACTAAAAGCAAAATATCTAACTAGGATGGATGAGGGGGGAGGGGCTTCCAGCACCAGATATTTTTGGGAGCTGCCCGTGAGTTGCTGCCCGAAAATTCCCAGCCACTGAATGATAACACGTGTCGAGTACATGATCGTGCGATGCTTTTTGGGCAGTGGCTGAACCTGTTTTTGGATGGGAAGAATCGTTTTGTGCTTGATTCCAAGCTAGACGCGTAGGGCAAACGGAATCAATCGTCTTTTAGGAAATTATATTCGGTTCTGATCCACTTAGTGCATCTCTTATGGGCTCTTTACATATCACACATTTTTTAAATTAAAAAAAAAAATGAATTTTTTATTATTTAAATCTGAAATATAGAATGAATTATTTTAAATTTATAGTTTTTTTTATATATATGTTATTTATTAATTCTCTCATAAAATAAAAAAGGAAAATATTATAAAATGGAAGTGAGAGAAAAAAATTAAAATCATTAATGTTTTATAGAAAAAAAAATTTAAAACTTCATTGAATTTAAAAAAAAAAAATTACACTTTACACATTTAAAAATTAATTAAAATACTATTTATTTATATAAAATATTATTTTTAAAATAAAAAACACCATTGGAGATGTTTTTATACATAAATAAAATTTGCTATTTGGATTTATGAATATATTAATTTCAGTTTAAATAATTTATTTTTAAATCAAATTAGGAAGATGGATTTAATATAATGTATTATAAATAATTTGTGATAACACGTTGTTGCAAAATATAAATAATATTTTTAATTAATTCTCTAAAATATTTATTGTATTTCTTGAAGGCATGGATCAAAATTTGGTGATAATTCAAAATTAGATTGCGTTGACCTGTTCAAAATTTTCAAAATTATATTGCAGTAGTTCCTTAAATGCATATTTATTAGTTTAATTATTGTTACTAATTATCTTCGTGGATTAACAACTAGTATTGATCATTGATAATTGGCTGTGATTCTTATAATTTTTATTTTTACAATACAAAAATACTTCTCCATATAAAGAAAAATAAAAATTAGATAACTTAAAATCTACCATTAGAGTATAGTTAAATAGACATAATTTATAAATTATGTGTTTGAGAATACGATAAAATACAATTATAAGATTAATGATATAGTTATGAGACACAATTTTAAAGTTAAATAATATATTTTATATGGATGATTCATTCAATAGCAAAAGAAATTTCAATAACAAATATATATAGTTGGAGGGAAATTAATGAGTTTAATGTTTATAAATTTATAAAAATATAAACTTTAGTTTATTCCTTTTCATATAACATCAAGGTGTAGTATGGTAACATGGAGCAAATTAATCAAGCTATTTTTTTTTAAAAAAAAAATCAAAATGATATCAAGCTAATCAACTACAATAACATGAAAGCTCTTCAATATTTTCAATATTGTAATGATATTTATTATGATTATTAATTTTCTTAATAAATCATGTGTTAAGTTAATCATGTAGAAAAACAAGCAATTCATCCTGATTCATGAATCAAATAATAATAATAATAATAAAAAAGGTGTCAATTCATGCACAAAAGTGTGGCACTTTCCTAATTACCAATCCTTTTATATTTAGCATACAACAATGGATAAGTACATAATATATAATATCTAATTAAATGGCAATTGCGTGTATTTCCCACTTGAAATTAATCAATTATTTTTTTAATCTTTCAAGTGCTCAATTGCTTTAAGGAGTCAAACCATCATCTTCTGTTTTATTAGCAAATTTAATTAAAAAATAGTTTGAACTTTGAAGTCAACAATAATACTACTTCTTTTTTCTATATTGTTGTGTGTTTTCCACTTCAATTTATTCATCAAAGTCAACCCACACTCACCACTTCTTTTAAACATGTATAGCCAAATCTTGATTGAATTATCTCTCTTATTTTCCTAATTTAGCAAGAAATAACTATCTAGCATGGTGATGTTTTTGTAAATTTTGGAATTCAATGTATATTATGATTATTTTAATAATTTCACTCTCCTTCAAAGCTTAAACCCATCGTCTACATATATTTTTTATTAATTAAACTTCAATAATTTAAATTTAAATTCATAATTACAACTCTAATAATGACTTTAACATTGTCAAGTAAAAAATCATTAGTCATATTGACCGTGGAGATCAATTAGTATAAAATCAATCTCTTAATTTGTCATGGGTTGAAATATAATTAAGAATTAGGGGTCAACACTAAAAATAAATGAATTGACAACTAATTATTTACTCTTATTATATAATATTTAAATTTCACAAATTAATAATACAATATTTATTCAATTGTAAGATGATAAATCAAATACCATTTATATGAAATGAACTCACAAAAAAAAAAAAAAAAAAAAAAATCCATAACAACAATTAACTGTTCATTATAATACAATATTATTAAAAATACATTAATAATTCATTATTTGTACTTTTCTTTTTTCAAACAACAATAGAAAAAGAGAAATGTGCTTGTGCACTACTGTTAGTGGTGGCTAAAGAGAGTTTAATTACCAACTAATAAAGCAAATTAAGAACCAAAACAACACTTATAAATTATAAGAAAATAGTTGAAAATCAAGTGGTATTAAAATATAAAAAATCATATTTATATTATTTTAAATAAAATAAAGATAGTTAATGGATACTAATAATAAACCCCACTGCCTAACCATCTATTTTAATTTGATAACTGTTTTTGTCTAGTTTATTTAGTATTAATGTATTTTTATTTTTTTATTTTAATTTCATAAATGCTAAAAATTATAATTTTTTAAAAAATATATTTTTTAATACTACATAAAAATTATTATGTATTTATCGTTAGATTATATTTTTCTGCATGTAAATATATTGAAATATTAATATTATTTTTGAATTAATTTTTGCTAGGGAAAGGATCAAATTTCAAGATTAAAGATTGCACATTTCAATTCATAGTCATTGTAGTTGGCAATTGAAATATTCTCTAATTTTTTTTTTCTTGTAAATTTATAAGTAAAAACTATTAATTTTTTATCAATTATATGTCATAAAAATAGTCATCTCTTATATATTCTATAAATTCCATTTCGTAAGAATAATTAATTTTATTGTATAATTTATTATTTAAATATTGAAAAAAAAATCATTTCCTTCTACTAAAATTTTCATAATCTTGACTTTATTTGGAGAGAAATTATTATTAGTTATAAATTGAATATTATAAGTCACTTGTTATTCATTTTTATTTTAATTATTAATTAAAATCCTAAAATCAACATTTTTATTTCGACTATTAAAAGAGATAGAAAGGAATATTTTTTAGATAAAAGGAAAGAAAAGTTATAACCCATTACCAATAGTTCTATCCCTCATATTCATGCTTTTAAGTTTTATATCATTTATCATTTAATTATTAATTATTATTATTATTATTTTTAAAAGACAACAAATTTGAATTTTGCATTTTCCAAAAATCCACATGTAAGGTAGACATACTCCTTGGTATGTAAAGCTACAAAACTCATGCCAAAATATCTAAGACAGTCCCCACTCCAAAACTCTAAAAGTATTTTAATATAATACCCAACAAATCTCTTTAACAATAATTCCAAGTTGGAACAAATAATATTTTATTCAACATGTTGGACTTTTTTGTAATTTCACACTCCCATTTGTTTTGTCTTTTTTTCTATTTCTCTGCAACCTCGTGCTTCTCAAATTTTAACCTTTCCTATGTATATAGGAGGAAAAACTACTTAAATTTTACATAATTTATTTATTGAGTTTTAAAACTTTATTTATTTACATTGAGTTTTTAAATTTTTATTTTTTTCATAGTCAAAATAAAATTAATAAAAAATTATATAATAAAAAAAAATTATTTTTTTACACTATTTTATTTCAAAAAAAAAAAATTTACAATATTTAATACATTGAGAGATGTAAAAGTGAATATTTTTTTTACAACTTTAATAATTTAATAACAGAAAAATAATATAATTTTTTAAATATTTTTAAATGAGTGGTACAAAATTTCTCATTAATTTTATTTTCAATATTAAAAAAGTTTTTAATGTGAAAAAAATGTTGGAATGTTTAATGTGAATAAATAAAATTTTAAGGGTTGAATAGAGAAAACACGATGAGTGAAGGGTTTCAAAATGAGTTTTTTCTATATACAATTATATATGACATGTCATGTATGTACATATATATACATACATGCATGTATGTATGTACATACACATGGCAGAGAGATGACGTGGGCCTCTAAGGTGAGAGGAAAATATCATTGCCACGTATGCAGCAATCTAAGAGCAAGAGCTCTTCTAAAGATCTTCTCTCTCCCTTTGCCAAGAACTACAACCTCTTAATAATTTCTAAGCTCAGAGGAAAAAAAAAAAAAAAAAAAAAAAAAATCTCATTTTTACAAGTAACAGCAGTACATAGAAAAACCATAGAAACAAATATCCCAAAGCAATCAGCAAAATCAAAGCCTGTTCAGATTACCTGTAATTCTATTAAAACAACAGTACCAGGTACTTTCTTTCTTTGTTTTTGGATTTTTTTATATTTAATTATCAGTTTCATAATTATACTATATAATTATAAACTATAAAACTAGATTTATTAGTAATAAAGATTTCTTTTTTTCTTTCAGGGTTCTTGGATTTAAGTTTAATTTCTTTCTAGATTTATGGGTATTTTTTTTTTTAAATTTTATGTTTAATTCTTTATTTTCAAGATTTGTCCTTTATTTTTTTACCAGTTGAAAATGATTTACCAGAAAGCCATTCATAGATATGTTGTTTCTCTCTCTGTTGTGTTTTTGTGCTATGGTTCTTTTGAATCTTTGTGGGTTTTCCATTTTATTTTATTTTTCTTTTTCATTTTATATTAAAGTTTGAGTCTTTACTGTGTATCTGTTTTGATTTTTTCTAATTTTCTTTACATATCTGATTGTGGACTCTAATATAATTTCTACTCTGTTTTTGCAGAGTTGTTGATTCCAATACTAATTTGCATTACAAATATCAGGTTTTGGACCTTTAACACTATAAACGAGCATAGCCTTCAAGTTTTGAGAATAACGTACTGAGATTAAAAAAAAAAAAATTCATTGAGAGGTGTAATGATCTGTTTTTGAATTATTTCAGCACAAAGTCAAGATCAATTCTTTGTTTTGAATTGAGAATTCTGGGGGACTCAGGGAGTAATTTTGGGCGGAATGTTGAACTACGATATATTGATTCTTGATTGGTAGCTATTGAAGGGGAAGCCTCTGGTTTTTTCTCGTTGGTTCTCTGATTTCTTAGCTTAAAAAGAAAACGGTTTATTTGGAAGAAAAAGGATTTTTATTCATGGCTACTTCTGAGAGATGGATTGATGGTCTTCAATTCTCATCATTGTTCTGGCCACCTCCACAAGATGCCCATCAACGAAAGGTTAGATAAATACATTTTAGCATTTTTCTTCCCCATCCCCGGATCTTCAAGTATTATATTTCATTATTGTCTTTATATAAATTGCATGTTTCTTCTTGTTTTTGTTCTTTGAAATTATTACCATTTTGGTTTTTTCTGTTTTATTTTGTTTATTTTTTTTTCTCAGTAATAACTTGTTAAACAGGTATTACTTATCATATTCCCATATTAGCTCGTAGGTGGATGGTGGGAAAATTCTGATATGGGTTTTCATGTAGCATTGAAAGAATCTCATGGTCCATTTGGATGGGGTGATTTGAAATGAAGAATTTATTTAGTTTTAGTTCAAAGTTCATGTACATGCATATCACTCTTTTTCTTCATTTTCTTTGATAATTAAATTTAGAGCAGGCAATGGTTTTGTATATGCTTTCAGTAGGATAGGTAAGATAAGAAGACAATTTAGTTTGGTTTGCAATTCATTTCAGTTGTCTAGGGTGGATAGGATGATTTGGTCTTTGAATTGTTGTATTAATCATTTGTTTCTCCCATGATCATTTTCTTTTCTCAGCAAATAAAAATTTAGGAAGTCAAAGCAATATTTTAGATATAAAGGGCCTCTTTTTTTGGTCTAAGGTCTTTCATATTCTCTTCATTAGTGTGTTATGTGTTATAAACATAGTGAGTCATTTTCACTTATCCTTATTCTGTGAGGTGACCTAAGCAATTTGGAATTATCCTTTTAGACTTTTTGATGGGAATTGAGTATGCCTTTATACTATGAAAACTTTTGTTAATTTAATGTGGAATGGATGCCTAAGTCCTTTAGAATTGTGATTTATTCAATATGTTGTGGAGTATTTTGGATGGAGAGGAATGCTTGCATTTTTTAGGCCATGTTTTGTCTTTTAACCTGTTGTGGGACAAAATGTTTTTCTTGTTTTCTTTATGGCCATGTACATTTGACCCTTTTAGGGCTCATCCTTTAGTGCTACTTTTTCATTGTTTTGGTTTTGTGTTTGATCTTTGAGAGTTGGCTAGATTAGGAGAACACCTATCCTCCAAATTGTAATATTTTATTCTTGTCCCTTAATAGCATTTAATATAAATGAAAAACATAATGGAAATGTCATACAAGCCCTTGAGAGTTCAAGTCAGAAGTATATCATTCCTTTGCTAATTAAAATAGCATTGGCAATCGATCTTGAATGTGTATCTCTTTGGATTTGTGAAAAGGGAATTCTATATTTTTTTGGTGTATTCACTTGCCTTTATCATCTGTTTGCTCTTTGTGCACTTATTTTCCAATTTCTTCTTTTCCATTAGAGATCCAATGGTTTTGAATTTTTAGAATCATAATGATAGGAGATGTGAGATCTTATTTTGTTACTGGGTATCCTTGATTCCAATCGCTCTTGTAGGGGTGTTCAGACTTATAGAGAGTTCTACAAAGTTCTCTTGCAAGTCCTTTGATAATTATCCTTTTCACTTTAATCGTGTAACTCCTTTCCTTTGGCCAATTTTGTTTGGAAGATAAGATTCCATTTGAAATGAAATTAATGCTTTTGTCCTGCACTAGTTCTCTTGATGCAGGACAGCTTTCCGGTTGACCTATTTTGGACGTTAAGCTCCTTGTATTGCCTGCTCGGTTCTATGGTATAAACACCAATTTTTGGTCTAGGTCAGGAGACCTAATAAGATACTATTTCTTGATACATGTTTTGTGTCATAGAAGTAGTTAGTCCCATCATCTTTTCTTAAATTGCTGTTTTTCCTGTTCCGTCTAGATTGACATTTGGTTGTTTTCCAAGAACTCAGAAGATTTGTTGACATAAAAATTTAGAGCATCTAGGAAGGGGAGGGAAGCACAAAGGTTATGGTATTGTGCTATGCTCGTAGTAATAGGCTTATTTGGTTCGAAGGAACATTAGAATTTTGAGGGATCAAGTTTGCTTGTGCAGTTGGAATAAATCTAATTTTCTGGCAGCATTAGGCACTGCTAGGATTTTGTGCTTTCTGCTTCTTGGCATTCAAATTGGTCTTTTGTTACATCTAGTGGGATTTGGGAGCTTTGTTTGAATGGCTTTGTTTTCACTTGGGGAATGAGCCTTGGCACAACGGTAAAATTGTATCCTGGAAATAGTATCCTTGCTTCTAAGGGAAATACTGCATATTTTTTATTCCTAGAGTCCACAATGCACGAATCCTCATGCATTAGGATACCTTTTTCTTTAGGTTTCTCATTTTCTCTTGTAGCATGATACACTATCCTGCTTATTATTATTCTTGTATAATTAAATTCTTCTTTTATCAGAGAAAACCAAAATCTTTAAATTGATTTTAATAGGCAATCCTAATATTTAAATTGTTTTTGGTGTGCGCTCCTAACTTTCATGGCTCAAAAGAATTTTGTTTATGCTTATTATGCAATTAAACATCATAATCAATAATAAATAGAAAATGCATTTAATTATATATTTATTATGTCATGCTGATGTCACAGAATCTCCTGGTGGAAATTCTGATGCTTGATCTTCTCTCTTTTCTGGTTTGATGTTTGGTCTGGCTTCCAGAAAATAGCTCAGTAGTTAGTTAGTCCTATGAGCCAGTTTTGAGCTGGAATATGGTTGTTCTTTATCACTGCATGTGTATGGGACATTGGGGAGATGTTCAAAGTTGGATAACAGAATCTTATATAGTAGAGGCTGTAATCTATGGGGTTATCTTCTAGACTTTTATGGCCACATTATATTTCAGCTACATATGTTATCATGTTAGAGTGGGGATGCTTACTAAGCATGCCCAGAAGGGTCCAGTTGGCTGGTCCAAATCTAAAAGATGCCCTCCCCTCCACTTCCAAATTCTGATCAGCTAGAGGAATTGTAACTTAGGAAAGCATAGTGTTTCAAGCATAATATCTGCACCATGAGGGATGATGATGGAAGTTTGATTATGGAAGGGTCATTTGGATAACACTTCAATGCTTTCTTGTTCTGCATTTACTACTGCAGCATGTGTTATTGCAGACTTGTTGGTTCAGGCTGGATGGGGCTGCCAAAATAATTTTTCAGTTTTAGTTCAATATTTGCAAGTACTAAATCATAGAAATCACTTGGAGGAGACCTCCTTATGATCAGTGTGATGCATTTGGAAGGAGTAGAGTAACAGGGTGTTTTGGAGTGAAAGCAAAGCTGCATTATATCAAGATGGAGTGGTTTACTTAATTTTTATCTCTCATTCACTTTTTTCTTTGATCTTTTTGGGGCTTCACCTTATGAATTTTGAGATATTTAAGGTCTCTTACTATATGTTTAGTGTATTTAGGATTTTAGGTTATGACACTGCCTATCAGTCTGCCTTCTTCTTGCATTTCAAAGAACAGGAAATAAAATAGTTTTGTAAAGAAATTATTTCTGATTTGTGAGTAATCTCTGGGACTTGGAGCATTCTCATAATTTCAGAAGACGTATACAATTCTAATCCATACTTCAGACAGGTGATGTTAGGCTGTTAATACATGGAGCACTGCTGACATATTAATTGTTTCTTATGATTAGTGAAGCCATGATTTACCATCTTTTCTTGTTCGAATTCTCAGATATAGTCATTCAATTCTAGATCATAATGACAGAATACTGATGTCACAGATTAGGGGAAGATCTGTAAAATTCAATATCAGCTCAAACATTTTTATCAGAAAAAGATTGGATTTAGAGCAGTTGTATGGATACATGAAATTGAAAATAATAAATGATGCAATCCTTGCTCTCAGCGTGATGCTTTTTAACATACATATAGTATTGTTTACATTCAGATTATTGAATTTAGCTAGTATTGTTTACATTCAGATTATTGAATTTAGCTTGATATTGAGATGAATCTGTTTCATTAGCATCTCTTTTGTTCTAAATTCTAATGGCTCAGGCATTGGAAAGTGCTCCATTTTAGATTAATTGACTTTGAAAAGTTCTTGCTCTTGAAATTTCTTATCCATGTTTTACTTTTTAAGATTTCTTTGTACTGAAGTATAGTTCCTCCAAGAATTGACATGCTGTGTTTCCCTTCCTCTCCCCCTCTCCAGGCACAAATTACTGCCTATGTTGAGTACTTCGGGCAGTTCACTTCAGAACAATTTCCTGATGATATTGCTGAGGTATGCTTCATCTATGTGCTAGTCTTTCTTATTTATATGGCATGACAATGAACAACATGCTAAACTTCATTGAAAACGGTTTGTAGTGTTTGGAAAATATGTTATTTATTGATGTGCATATTGTTTTGACAGCTGATTCGTAATCGTTATCCATCGAAGGAAAAACGCCTCTTTGATGATGTTTTGGGTATTGGTTCTTTATCCTTGACAATATATAAAACAATTTATTACACCTATATCAGTAGAAAACATTCTCATAGCTGCATGATAATTATTTCACATATTTTTTATCAATTCCAGCTACTTTTGTCCTCCATCATCCGGAGCATGGGCATGCTGTTGTTCTTCCAATTATTTCATGTCTAATCGATGGTACACTGGTGTATGATAGGAGTAGTCCTCCATTTGCTTCTTTCATTTCCTTGGTCTGCCCAAGCAGTGAGGTACATGACCTGAACCTTTGAAATCTCCCTTCCTTCTTCCCTTCTTTCGTTTGTCTTGTTCAATGATAAGATTTTCATTCTTAACAAATTGCCGTTCTAATTCACCTTTTAATTTTCACTAGTTGTATCTTCTCATTAAATTTGTTTTTTCTTTGAACTGCATTAAGCTTGTTATTTGTTCATTATAGAATTGAATTGCTTTACAAATCAGAAAGAAACTTCAAATCATTGATGTATATTTGCTTTTACTTTCTCCAGAATGAATATTCTGAACAATGGGCTCTGGCATGTGGAGAGATTTTGCGAATTTTGACTCATTACAATCGCCCAATATATAAGATGGAACGACAGAATAGGGAAACAGGGAAAAGCAGTGGTGGCAATCATGCTACAAGTAGTGGCTTGATAGATGGAGAATCTTGTCACACACCTTCAGTGCAACAAGAGAGGAAACCTTTAAGGCCTTTGTCCCCCTGGATCACTGATATATTACTTGCTGCACCTCTGGGTATTAGAAGTGACTACTTTCGGTGGTGAGTGCATTATTTCATTTTGTGTGATTGTTGCTTTTTTGGTTAGGAAGTAATCAATATCAAATTGCAGACAGTTAGTCATGCATGCATGGTCAACTACGTGGTACCAGATCTAATTCTAGGCAAAAAGTTGAAGCAAAATTTTTTTTTTTAATAGAAGAAACAGTAACTCATGATAGGTTGACACTTGATAGAAGGTTTAGATTGGAGTCCTATTTCAAGGGAAAAATCTAGATGATTAGAGAGTCCTTTTGAGGATGATGAGATAAGAAAGACTGTTTTTGGGATGGATTAAGAGAAAGCGTAAGGTCTGATGGTTTCTCTATGGCATTTTAGTAAGAGTTCTGGAATATTGTTATGGTTGCTGTAATACAGGTTTTCTAAGAGCTTTTCATGAGTGCTCTGGTACACAAGGGTATAAATTCCACTTTTATCACCCTAGTGCTGAAGAAAGATCAATGTACTAGGGTTTAAAATTTTTAACCTATTAGTCCAATGATAAGTGTCTACAAAATCCCAACTAAGGTATTATTTGACCATCTTTCCATGGTTTTGGGTGACACCCTTTTTGTTAATCAATGTAGTTTTATAGAAGGGGGATAAAATTTGGTTGTCGCCTTAATAGAAAATGAAGTTGTAGCATATGTTAAAAGAAGATATCAAAAGGCATTATTCTTAAACTAGAGTTTGAAAAGGCTTATGGTAGAATGACTTGGAATTTTCTTGATAAGATATGATGGAGTTGAAGGTTTTTGGGTTGAGATGAAGGGAATAGATTAATGGGTTTTTAGTTTCCTATTTATTTTTTGTCATCTTCAATGGCCAGGCTTCTAGAGGCTTAAGGCAAGGCAACCCATTGTTTCCATTTCTCTGTATTATGGTGGTTGATGGTTTGAGTAATATGATTCAAGGTTTTAAATTGCGATCAAGGTGTAGTTGTGTAGGCCTGTCAGTGTGTCTTGGCTAAATTAACAGTCACAATCGACCCTAGAGTTAGGGGTGAGTAAACAGTTGGTTTGGTCCAAAATCGAATCGAACTGCAAAAACCGAAAATCATTTTTTTGTCTCATCGATCCGATCTTAAAATGGAAACCGAATCGAACCAAACCAAAAAGTTCGGTTCTGTTTGGTTGTTCGGTTTGGGCTCAATTGAGCTTCTTCTTTTTTTCCTTCAATTTATACTCAAATTTCATGGTGGGCTATTTTTTTTTTTTTGGCATAAATTTGAGATAAATTCAAGTGCTAATTTTGATTTTGCAGCCTTTTAATAAGGAAATAGAAAAAATAAAATTATATATTTCTCATAGCCCATCACTTTAGAGATGAAAATGAAATTGGAATGCAAGTTCTAAAATAAAAAATTTTGTTTTATTTATTCTCATAAAATTTTAAAGTTTTAATTTATTTATTTTTTAGAATTAAACTTGAAATCATATTTATCCAATTAAAGCATTAAAATTTATATTTTTGTTTCCTTTCACATTTAATTTTCTAGAGGAACCAAATGCGTTTTTTTTTTCCTTAGATAAAAATGAAAAAAATAACCTCAAGTAATAGTGTAAAAGATTTACTCATTTGATAATTAAATTATCCTTAAATTTATTATTGATACTTTATTTCATATAAAAAATGAATTAATATATATATAAACTTCGGTCGGTTCGGTTTTAATCGAATTTTTTTGGGCAAAAATTGAACTGAACCGAAGTTTAATTCGGTTTGACAAATTTAAAACCGAACATATGCTTTAAAAAATCAAACCGAACCAGTCGGTTTGGTTCGGTTTTGCTCACCCCTACCTAGAGTGATTATATGGGGTATTGAATCAGGGAATATTGTACTGGCACTTGCAAATTCCATACGTATCAGTAGCTAAGTTGCTTTACAGTTGATATTTAAAACCTAGTGATGATTGACAGAGGCATTGAAAGGAATTTGATTCCAGGTGTTAAAGTAGGTAGGTTCACATGATATCCTGTGCCCTATTTATAATTTGCAGTAAGATATGATTCTGTTTTTGATAGAGAATAGGGATACTTTACAAAACTTTTTGGCCCTGCTTGAACTTTTCTGAGAAGGTGTTGAGGTTGAAGTGATGCCTAAGGTAGGTTTAGTTGGTATTAATTTGACCTTGGGGGAGTCTTCAAGTTTAGCTTCATTAGCTTGGTTGTATGAGATTGAAGTGGCTTTTGAACTACTTGAGGTCCCTTTAGGTGGTAATCCTTGGCCAAGTGTCTTTTTGGGATTCAAAAGTCTAATATAGGAAAGAGGTCGGACATTTGGAAGGTAACTTTGTTGGATGTATTATTCTGAGCTAGGTTTTTTCATCCACTATTCTTCTTGATCTTATGTATTTGTTCAAAATCCTCATTAGAGTGCAGATAAGGCTTGGAAAGTATGAGTGATTTTCTTTGGTTTTGAATGGGAGGAGCTAAGTAGAATCATTTGGTCAATTGGGAGAGTGGGTCAATAGGCGCAAATCTTAAATGGGGACTGGGTTCAAGGGAGATTGGGTGGTGTGTGAGAATATTTCCCTTGTAGGAGAGTGGTTTTGTCAATTTCCATTAAAGTGGATGATGGGACTTGTATTTACTTTTGGAAAGACATAAATCTTTCTTATCTCTTCCCTTGTTGCATAATTGCTTCTATTTGCTAGTTTTTTGTCCATTGTCACAACACTTCATCCTGTTAATTTAAATGAAAGCACGATCAAAGAACATCTTGGGTGAAAACTTCACTAGTTATAACTTATTATCTAATGAAATTGATTTAATTTATTTTTTCATTTGCTAATTAGTTTAGCCATGCAGAAGTGCGTTGACTTTTGTTGGACCAGCAATTCTTTTTTCTTTCCTTTTTTTTTTCCTTGAAACTGTCTTAACTAATAGAATTTGCATCTTCACTTTTGCTTGCTTTGTCGTATAAAATTTTGTGCAAGAAGTTGACTGTTGTAGCAAGTTAGAAACTTGTAATAACCACCAATTTTTATTGGTAATATGTGTTATTTTGCCAACTTATTGCGATGAATATACCCTTAATCATAAACTTCAAAACAAATTTTCAGGTGCAGTGGTGTTATGGGTAAATATGCGGCTGGAGAGCTCAAGCCACCAACAACTGGTTTGTTAAATCTTCCTTTGTGAATATCGAATGTGATTGATTATCCTGCTGCTACCTAGTTTAACTACTTGTGTGTATACACACACACACACTGCATGTATATGTTTATTTATATGTCATTTTTGCAATTCCAAATTTGATTTTGGAGCATTCTTGGGTGTCTCACCCTGTTTGGTGAAGTTTCCAAGAAGTGTTGCTGTAAAAAGTATTGCTATTATGGGAAATATGTTAACAAAATTATCATTTCATTATTTTTTTAATTTGCTTATGCTTTTTGTGCAACTTTTAAGTTGTATAACCAGTGAGGTTAAGATAATATCTTACTCATTGTATTCTTAAATGTGCCTGAACATTAACAAAGGTGTCTAAACATCATATATATATACTATTCCTAGGAATATACGGATTCTAGAGGTGTCTAAACATTGATAAGGCGGTTAATTTATCCATTCATTGAAAGTTGAACTCTATGCAATAGGAGTGATATGAAATATTTTCCAATTTTCAGGATGTATTTAAGATGGTAGACATCATTAGTTTCAAATACAAGGTGATTTTGTACTAGCAATTCTTAGATAGCACCTGGATATGTCCCTAACATTTATTTGACCTCTAAAAAAATCATCAATAAGAGGTATCTAAACATTCAAATGATGATGGTTAATTTATCCATTCATTCAAAGTTGGACTCTATGAAAAGTGGGCTAAATGAAAAATGCAGGCAGATCTATTTTCTGTTTTTCAATTGGCAGGATGTACTTAAGATGGTAGAAGACATCATTAGTCTGACATACAAATTGATTTTGCAGCTGGATAGCTTAGATAGCGTTTGGGACATGTCTCTAATGATTATTTCTCATCTAAATTTTTTTTGATGGATGGGAGATCATTATTCTTGAGTTGTTGTGCGTAAATTGTTTTGATGTGAATACCAATTTTATCGACATACCATCAATGTCAACCATCCTTGTAGTGTACCTACCTTATAGAGCACATATGTTTGACTACTAATCAATAGCATCTCTCCTAGTAGCTTGAGCTTGTAGGTGAGATCTCAAAAATAGGTTTCATTCTCGAACACGTTCCAGCGCCTAAGAATGGGTTCTATTCTCAAGTTAATATCATTCTCTTCCTAACTGATGATTATGGATATCTTCTATAATTGTATCCTTGTTACAAATTTTTAAAAGGTCACTAGTTTGAAAATTAATTTGCTATGAGTGATCTATTAAGACGTTTAGTTCTGCTTTTCTATTTTAGGGTGTATGGTTCAGGAATAGCCTTTAACTTTTTACACATTCCTTTAGGTTGTACAACTGTATTGCACTCTGAAATTCTATAATTAAGGAATTCTCCTGTTCGAATGGGTTAATGGGCTGTTTAGGGTGGCTGTATCACTCTCATCAAGCTTGTTGGTTGGTATTCCCAATTATTTATTTTTCTTTATCAAGGATTCTTGCTGGAGTGGCTGAGAGAATTGAGACAATTGTGAGTAATTTTTTTTTTCATTTCAGGTGGGGATTATAAGTGAGATTTTACTAAGTTGGCCAGGCGATCTTCTTTAAGCCTAAGTTTTGGGGTGGGCAGGCTTGGGTGGGGGGGAGGGTTATATAAAAATGTTGGTAATTTAGTGCCTAAAAATATTGCTCTGGTGGCAATATGGTTAAGTAATTTCCTTTAGAAGCAGGTTCCCTTTGGCATAAGAGATTTCCAATCTGTAGTAGACTTGTGGGATAGAAATATAACCAGCACAAGATGAGAATTGGATGCCCTCCAGTAATTTGGTGCCTAAAAATATTGCTCTGGTGGCAATATGGTTAAGTAATTTCCTCTAGAAGCAGGTTCCCTTTGGCATAGGAGATTTCCAATCTGTAGTAGACTTGTGGGATACAAATATAACCAGTGCAAAGATGAGAATTGGATGCCCCTCCAGTAATGCTGAAATTTAAGTTTATGTTTAGATCTTCGGAGGTGTTAAAAATCTTTATGGACTTTCTATTAGAAGGTGGTACCTTGTTATATTACAGAGGTGCGTAATGTGAGATGTGGAGGGAGTGTTGAGGGACTTAAAGTATGTGCTATTAGGTTCGTTCATTAAGTCTTACACAATTTTGCACTTTGTTATGGCTCACTTTAGTGATCACCAATGAAATTAACCTTATGATAACCAAGTAAAAATTTTCTAATACAATTCTGCAATTAAAAATAGGCTTAGTCAATACATCAAAATTATGGCTAAAATATCTACAAAAATTTTGCAGTGGTGACCTTATTGATACAAAATCAAAGTTAAATTGATTTTGATGATACAAATTGAAGTTCAGTTGACCATGCTAAAATTTAGTGATATTTCAAGGACCATGGATGAAATTAAGCCTGGCATGTGTGTACATACAAATGCTTTTTGTGGTTTTAGGTTGCTGTTGCTAGTAATATGTGGCACTGAAGTTAATATCCTTATCTTACAAAAGAATCATAGTTTCCCACTGTTATTTTTAGGCACACAAGTAGTATGGTTAATTTCCATTTTTCTGGAGCTATAAGAAAGATGTTGGTTCAATGGGATAAGGATGGTTACATTGTTTATATAATGTTTAAAAATGCATTTGTAGATTTCATATTCTCTTCACTGAAGAACCATAGTTTTACTTTAACCACTAGAATACTATGGCAGTTTACAACTTGAGACAAATATGTCACTGTCAACTAACTTTTTTTATTTTATTCTTCTTTAGCTTCATCTCGTGGATCTGGGAAGCATCCTCAGCTCATGCCATCAACCCCAAGATGGGCTGTAGCCAATGGTGCTGGGGTTATATTAAGTGTGTGTGATGACGAAGTGGCTCGCTATGAGACCGCTACATTAACTGCAGCTGCTGTCCCTGCACTTCTACTTCCCCCTCCAACAACAGCTTTGGATGAACATCTGGTTGCTGGGCTACCGGCTCTTGAGCCATATGCACGTTTATTTCATCGGTGAATATTTTAATATGTAACTGTATTTGTGTGGCCTTTCTTAGATACATTGGTATATTGTCTAGGTACAGATATGTGTCATGTTTTGGTTGTGTCTGTTATTGCCCACATGAATTTTAATGAACATGCATCATTATTTGATGGAAGTGCCAGCATGTAAAAGAACAATAGAGATGAAGGCAGAAACTTGTATATCAGTGACTGAAGGGGTCATGAAGATAGTGGGATAGAATTCCTCTGTTTACAAGTGTCAGAGTGCTGCTTATCACTCGGTTGAAGCATCCTACATATTAAAGTGTGTTAAATTTGTTCTTTTAATGGGCCAGGTATTATGCAATTGCAACTCCAAGTGCCACCCAACGACTTCTTCTTGGACTTTTAGAAGCACCACCTTCATGGGCTCCAGATGCACTTGATGCTGCTGTACAGCTTGTGGAACTCCTCCGAGCTGCTGAAGATTATGCATCTGGCATAAGGGTAAGTTGGAAAGTTGACCGATGAAATTCAAATTTACTTGGAAAGTATCAAACTGATGATTTTGTTTCTGGTTGATATATTTGCTTATATTTTTTTTCCTTAGTAAATGGCTTCATTATAGAATTCCCCTTTGGTGACTAACTATGCCTTGTTGATTTCCTTAGCCTAGATAGATGTTTAGTCTAGAACTGAAGAGTTATGATGAGGGGACTGGTGTTTCACATTTGCATGAGATTACACATGTGGACATGCAAGTTATTAGTTTTGCCTGTTGAAAACATGATATTCGTTGAGATAATTATGAGGGAGAGTGCTTCAACACAACAATTTTTCAATGAAATCCTTCAACTTTTATTTTTCTCAATCAAGTACATGAACTTTAAAAGTATCAATTTAGTCCTAATTGTATGCAAAGCAAACACATGGAATTCTAATTCAAGGACCATGTTAGGCTATTTCATATGATCAGAACTTGGTTAGTGCTTTCTATAATTGGATGAAAAAGTAAATTTTGGAGGACTGGGTTGGAAATTTGTCTGGAATATTTTTGTTTTTCTGATGTTCTTTTCTGGTTTCTTTGAGAGATATATTTTAAACTCCACTCTGTATTTCTCCTTTCTTCACTAATGGTATTTTCTTTTATCTAATTTTTTTTTATCAATCTTGCTACTGACAATTTTCATGAATTCGATGAGCTTTTGGCATATGTATAATCATATGTGTCCTCGTGTTTATTCACTTGCTTTCAAAATCATAAATGAGAAAATAGTAGTATATTGTACTTCATGTACTTTTCCTTCTCCCTGCCACCCACCTTGTGGCTTGAAAGTAGACATATTTCCACTAAATCAGAGTTGCTTTTAACATAAAATTAATGGAATAATTTACCATGGACAATAGTTCTAATTTGATTGCTTATTCTGGGTACCAATGTATAGATTTGTAACTATTGTAACTTAATCAACTTATCTTTTCAGCTTTTGCCCTTTCATTCTGCTTAATTTCTATTTGCTTGCTATTGTAGCTTCCCAGGAACTGGTTGCACTTACATTTCTTGCGTGCTATTGGGATTGCAATGTCCATGAGAGCAGGAATAGCTGCTGATGCTGCTGCAGCTTTGCTTTTTCGCATACTCTCACAGCCTGCATTGCTTTTTCCTCCACTAAGGCAAGTCGAGGGAGTCGAAGTTCAACATGAACCTTTGGGTGGTTATATTTCAAGCTACAGGAAGCAGGTAATATAGAGTAGTAACTGTAGCAAATTCATCATTATGATTCATTTTTCTTTTCAGCTGATGAAAGAACTTTATACTGTGTTCTATTTGAATTTGAAAATTGTAACCATAAAACCTAGCCTGAAAAAGTGGCCATTACCCAGTTATTTTCCTGCCAAGGGAAGTCTGAAGACAATCTTTTCTAATCCTTGTGCATTTCAGCATGAAGTGGTTGCTTCCAGGCCTTGAACCTGAAACTTGTTTTCAATACCAAGACTTTTAGCTTTGCACTAATTATTTGAACCTAACTACTGTCTCAAAAATTTATGACCAGATAGAAGTGCCTGCAGCTGAAGCGAACATTGAAGCAACTGCCCAGGGGATTGCATCTATGCTTTGTGCCCATGGCCCTGAGGTTGAATGGAGAATTTGCACCATATGGGAAGCTGCTTATGGTCTGATTCCTGTAGGCTCCTCAGCAGTTGATCTTCCTGAAATCATAGTGGCAACTCCATTGCAGCCTCCTATATTATCATGGAACCTGTACATACCTCTCCTCAAGGTCTTGGAATACCTTCCTCGTGGAAGTCCATCTGAAGCATGTCTCATGAAGATATTTGTTGCTACAGTCGAAGCTATTCTTCAGAGAACATTTCCACCTGAGTCTTCCCGAGAACAAACCAGAAAAGCAAGATATCTTTCTATCATGGGATCTGCCTCCAAAAACCTTGCTGTGGCAGAGCTTCGCACAATGGTCCATTCACTCTTTTTAGAATCATGTGCCTCTGTAGAGCTTGCTTCACGCCTATTATTTGTTGTGTTAACTGTGTGTGTTAGTCATGAAGCTCAATCCAATGGAAGCAAGAGACCAAGAGGTGAGGAAAGTTATCTGCCAGATGATAGCAATGAGGACTCACAACTAACATCTGAAATGCAAAGTAATATGAAATCTAGAAGGTTGAAAAAACAAGGTCCTGTTGCAGCATTTGATTCTTATGTTCTGGCTGCTGTATGTGCTCTTTCCTGTGAGCTTCAGTTGTTCCCCTTTATTTCAAGGGGCAGCAATCATTCAAGTGCTAAAGATGTACAAACTGTGGCCAAGCCTGTTAAATTAAATGGATCTATTAGTGAGTTCCAAAGTAGTATTGACTCTGCCATTCATCATACTCAGAGAATCTTAGCAATTTTAGAGGCACTTTTTTCTTTGAAACCGTCTTCTGTTGGTACTTCTTGGAGTTACAGTTCAAATGAGATAGTGGCAGCAGCAATGGTTGCTGCTCATGTTTCTGAACTATTCAGACGGTCAAAGGCATGTATGCATGCTCTTTCTGTTTTGATGCGGTGCAAGTGGGATAATGAAATTTACACCAGGGCATCATCACTATATAACCTCATTGATATTCACAGCAAAGCTGTTGCATCCATTGTTAACAAGGCTGAGCCATTAGAGGCACATTTGCATGTACCAGTTCGGAAAGCTTCCCTTGTGCGTTTGGATGGAAAAAAGCGAAACAAAAGCTCAAGCACAGATTGCTTTGATTCAGGGCAGTCATCTTCCGCACAATGTGAAGAATCAGCTCGTTCAGAACCTAGAATTAGAAGTGAGAGACCATCCTGCTCAGAAGAACGTCCAGGAAGTACCTTGGGCAAGACTATTGCAGGTTTCCCATTAGATGCTTCAGATTTGGCCAATTTCTTAACAATGGACAGGCACATTGGATTCAATTGCAGAGCGCAAGTTCTTTTAAGATCAGTGCTTGCAGAGAAACAAGAGTTGTGTTTCTCTGTTGTCTCACTGCTATGGCA
This sequence comes from Vernicia montana, assembly GCA_949750685.1. Classification (NCBI taxonomy): domain Eukaryota; kingdom Viridiplantae; phylum Streptophyta; class Magnoliopsida; order Malpighiales; family Euphorbiaceae; genus Vernicia; species Vernicia montana. The sequence goes on along the minus strand of CATKHJ010006462.1, from coordinate 12,301 downwards.
CAAGTTGATTGCAACACCTGAAACTCAGCCTAGTGCAGAAAGCACTTCTGCCCAACAAGGATGGAGACAGGTAATTTGTATGTGTGGAATATAATGCTGGTTTTTGGATAATTTAAAAAAAAAAAAACTAACAGTAAGGAATCAATTTGAACTATGGTATTAATATTAAAACATTACAAGATTCCAATCCTCTAAACAATTTGAGAATTTCAATGTGAATTGGGAAAGTTTATCTTTTCAATTTCTCTCAACCTTTTTCTTTTCTTTGAAAAAATTGGATTAGATAAGCTTTAACTATCTTTACAATAAGCTTTAATTTGATATAATATAATGGCATGCATGAGATAGGTTAGAATTCTGCAAGAAACCTTAGGGAGAAATTAAAAAAAAAAAAAATCAGATCCTTTTAGCTTTGATTCACATAGTAATTGTTGTTATATAGACAAATAGAACTCTCAAAATTGTTCTACTTAATGAGTATTTTTTCTGAACACTTCATTTGCAAGATTTTGTGAAGAAATTAGTGAAAATTTAGAGAGAAAATTCTACCAAATTTGGAATTGAATTTCTTAAATTTTTTAGGGTTCAAATTGCAATATTTTAAGTGTTAATAACTTGGTTATAATCGACTCCTTGCTATTGGGTTTTCTTATGTAATTATCCCCTTTTTTTCACTCATTTATCTGCATGTTGTAAGTGCCTGATTGTAAGCCAACACGACTTTCTAGTTAACCGTGTTTCCTTCAGTCTTCTAAATCAAAATTTCATTAATCTCTGAATTGACAGCCTATCTAAGGTCCTTGTGATTAACATTATCTGGTATAAGACATCCCCATTTGGATTGATAAATAGAAGAGAAAAAAAAGAGATTATGAGCATATTGGATCCTTGAAAAAAGGAAGGGGAAAATGAGAAGGTGCTTATGGACCTAAGCATGAAATTGTTAGGAGCCAAGCATCCTTGTCAATTAAAGAGGCTGCTGATTTTGCAGCTTAATGAGAAGCTAATGCCTGAGCATGTTGTGAACACCTTACAACATTGCCTGCAACCAAATTAAACAATAAACTTGATTAGATAGGCTATACTTTCATATTAAACCAACTTTCATATTAAACCAAGATCCTTAAAGCCATCTTGCTCCTGCATTGTACTGCACTATTTTTTTTCCTATCAGAATCTTTTCAACACCATTATCATTTCATAGTTCTAATTTATTGTGCAAAGGAAGATTTGACTTGTTCATTATTGAAGAAACTGAATTTAAATGTTTTGCGCAGTAGGTCCATATTTTTTATTTGAATTTGTATTGCTATTTTCCATGGGAAATGTTTTCTTATCATCTTATTTGGATGTGTTTAGGTTGTTGACGCAATGTGCAATGTTGTATCGGCATCGCCTACTAAAGCAGCTACAGCAGTTGTTCTTCAGGTCCAAATTTTGTTCAACTTGTAAATTTTGTTAAAGAACATATAATTGTTTTGTTTTTTCCTTGTTCCCTTGCTTGAACACTGCCCTTTTTTCTGTGAAAGGGAACAACACCTCTAAAATAGGACAATAGAAATTCAGAACCACCAATCCTGATGGTATAAACATACTGACCAAGGAAACACAAGTAAATGGAAAAGAAGGGCTATTTGAATAATTTATGAGATGTTATTTGCCCTATTTTGGAGGTGTGGCCTAGTGGGTGTCTAAGTCAGCAATCTTGTTTTGTGGTTAATTTTTCCTAATCACTCATTTTATATAGTTACTTTCATTGTTTTGTGTGCTTGTTAGGCGGAAAGGGAATTGCAACCTTGGATTGCCAAAGATGATGATCAGGGTCAAAAGTTGTGGAGAATCAATCAGCGAATAGTCAGATTGATTGTGGAACTCATGAGAAATCATGATACACCAGAATCATTGGTAATTTTGGCAAGTGCATCAGACCTACTTCTTCGTGCAACAGATGGGATGCTTGTTGATGGAGAAGCTTGCACTTTACCACAACTGGAGGTAACTAACAATAATTTGTCTTTTGTAAACCAGAACTGTGGCGAGTAATTTTTATGTTCAAATACATGGTCTGCTGACCAACTATTTTCAACACTCTTAGATTTATTAGCTTTATCACCTCTTTTATCTTCCATGAAAAGTTACTTTTGAGAATTAGATTGACTGAAGGTTATTATATTGCAAGATATAGTCAGTATTCAGTATGATCTATCTATTGGTTGATGTTTCAATCTTCAATTTGTGGCAGTTACTGGAAGCAACAGCTAGAGCAGTTCAGCCTGTTCTGGAGTGGGGAGAATCTGGATTTGCAGTTGCAGATGGCCTTTCAAACCTGTTGAAGGTAAGGGGGAAAAAAAAAGAAAAAACCTCAATTGGCATATCCAGTTTCATCCAAAGTTTGCATGTACACACAGCGTCACTAACTGTTAAAAATATAGCGCCCATTCTTGGGCCTATTAGTTAGAAGATTAAGCTTTTAGGTAAGATGGTTCCTTGATAAAATATCAGAGGGGTATCCTCGTATTATAATCAAATTTGAAGACAAAGTAAAGGTGGTCCTGTGTTTGTCAACACTTACCAAGTTTTGTGGGCTTTTGTCTGAAGGTGGTATTGGAAAACATAAATTTGATTCTTGGGACCTTACAAGTTTGAACTTTTAGGTTAAATGATTTTTTGACACAAACAAAAGCCACTCTGCACTAATTAGTATACATATGCTGTGTAGTGAGATATTGGAATGTCTAATGCTGTATGACATGAAGACCTCATACTTACTGGTTTTTTTTTTTTTTTTTTTTGGTAATTCATGCAGTGTCGACTATCAGCTACTGTCCGATGCCTTAGTCATCCAAGTGCACACGTCCGCACACTTAGCACATCAGTTCTTCGTGGTATTTTGCATATTGGTTCAATAAAACCTATTGCTAACCAAGTGGACATAAATGGCATTCATGGTCCCTCTTATCAGTACTTTAACATAGATGTCATTGATTGGCAAACTGATATAGAGAAGTGCTTAACTTGGGAAGCTCATAGCCGACTTGCTACAGGAATGCCTATTCAATTTCTTAATACTGCTGCCAAAGAATTAGGCTGTACTATTTCCATTTGACATCAACTAGCTTTTGGTAACAGTTTCAGGTTTTTCAGTGTTATTTCTTTTTAACTTTTTGTGAATGAGACATACAGGTAGAAATAGACCTTATTAATTGGATTGAAGAACATGTTGGCCAAAGCAGTAACGTTCACTTTATTCTTCTAGGTTTATAGCCTCAAGGATAATAGTGTATAGTGAAACAGTCGACAGGGCCATGATAAAATTTCATGATATGTGCTTAATTTTATCCAGCCAAGCCAAGTCAGATATGCATGTTACAGGCCTTGGTTTAACATTGTTGTGTAGATTATCAAAATGTAATTTGGATTTCTTTCAACAGATTTGAATAGCAGACACCATCAACTTGAAGAGTTTTCTATCTCAGTTACAATAATGTGATTAATTCATTTTAATATTTCACTTCATTGCTGCTCTCTCCTGCTAGTCATTAAAATTTTGCCTTTTGATACCTTGAAACAACTTTCGACTTTCAAGGAATCCTATTCTAATTTATTGCAGATACGTGAATATTAAATTCATCAAATATTCCCCTCAAGGAAATATTCCTGTCAGTAATTTTATGGATGTTAATTTTTTTTTTCTTTTAGCCAGAGATGGACGTTAATTAGAGATGACAATTTTGCTCCGTTCGAAACCTGTCAAGGAAATCTATCTTAGTCTGAGTTAATTCAGAACATATTAAGGTCGGATTTAATAAATATATATATATAAATTCAAATTTGAGATTTTTTAGTTTTGAAAATATAAAATTGAACTAAAAACTCATTGATATGAATCAATATTTTTCCGTCTAAAATGTCATATTTGGCAAAGATATGATAGTTTTCTATGTAGTCATTTATTAAATATTGAGTATATAAAGTAATTGATTAAAAAGAAACTTGAAATTAACTTTTAACATACACCTTAATCTTGACTATTTTAAGATTAAAATTTTAATTTTATGACAATAAAATATAAAATTTTGAAATATTTTAGAAGCATAAAATATTGTAAAATTTAAACCGCAACAAATTTTAAAATATTAATGGTAAAATTACTATCTAATTTAAAATATAAAAAGAAATATATTTAAAAAAATTAATTAAATTAAATTTTTTAATTAATTTTAAAATATTAAAGTCTTGCATTGAGGCACGATTCGAGGACATTTTAGGCATTATGAAACTTTTATGAGGGTAAAATCATCTTTCAATACGATAAAACCCTAGCCGGAGTAATATAAGACCTTTAAAAACCCTATTTCCTTCTTCTCCTACTTTCTTTAGCTAATTGCAGCTGCATCTCACTCGCCCAGAGCCCCTCTCCACCTCACGAAGTTTCTGCAAATCCAAGATGGTAGTTAGGGTTTCAATCGTTTACTTTTGATTTCTTCAATTTTTTTTTTATTTCTCTTTGTATAAATTGGATCAGCGTATTTCTTTAGCTCGATCGGGAACTGTAATTACAGTCTCTTATATGTGTATATGTTATATTTTATGTATAGATTTGTGGGTTTGTTTGTGTTTGGTTTGATTTTTGATAGGTTTGAATGTGGGTATGAATTTTTGCGTGTGTTTGTGCAGTCTCTGGTTGCAAATGAGGACTTTCAGCACATTCTTCGTGTGCTTAACACTAATGTTGACGGGAAGCAGAAGATAATGTTTGCTTTGACCTCAATTAAAGGTATTGGAAGGCGCTTTGCTAACATTGTCTGCAAGAAGGCTGATGTTGACATGAACAAAAGGTCTGTTATTTCTGTACTTTTGTTTTTAAATGATTATGTTTAATTAGAAGAATTTCAGTTAATAAAATGGATTAGAAAAATATGGTCTTTTTAATTTTTTGTTGAGTGGGATGATTGTTTATTGAAATTTGGATTGGAATGTTTATGGATGTTAAAATTTGAAATCTGCTCAGTTGCGTAAAGAGCTTTTCTTCTGGGTTACAATACAGTGAAATGTTTGAGATGAAATGATATGCTTGTATTCTATTCTCTGTCTCGGAGAAGGTTTTATTGTGGCATATTAAAAAAATTTGTAGTTTCTGGAATATAAATTCATAATCAAACTGGCATTGAGATACACATGGTATTCTTATTCTTGAAATTTACTTGAGTTTGATGTGGTTGACTGATTTTGATTCATCAAAGAATAAGTTTTGTAAGTTATGCATTTATTTTGCTTTGCTTCATTGATTTTAGGGCTGGTGAATTAACTGCTGCTGAGCTGGATAATCTCATGGTCATTGTTGCAAATCCTCGTCAATTCAAGATCCCAGACTGGTTTTTGAATAGGCAGAAGGATTACAAGGATGGGAAATTTTCTCAAGTTGTGTCTAATGCACTGGACATGAAGTTGAGAGATGATTTGGAGCGATTGAAGAAGATCAGGTAATTTCTTATATATTGCCTTGGTGTTGGACCAAGAGATGAATGAAAAAAGTTTCTATTCTTCCCAATTTATGTAGGAAAATGCCTTTAAGAGGGAGGGTGGGAGAGAGAGAGAGAGAGATATAGTTTAAGATGACTGCATTTTGTGACATAATTGGTGAGGTGACTGATTATGTCTACAACTAGTGAATCATGATATTGCCAACTGATTTGGACTTTATTATGCAGGAACCACCGTGGTCTAAGGCACTACTGGGGTCTTCGTGTCAGAGGACAACACACTAAGACCACTGGTCGTCGTGGAAAGACTGTTGGTGTCTCTAAGAAGCGTTGAAGAACTATTTACTGGGTTGAGCAATTTTATATGTGGGCTGGCAGAGTTGGTCTCTTGCTACGAGTGATTTTTTGCACTAGAGATATTTAGATCTGATTTTGTTAGATTGGAAGGATTTTGAACCTATTAACTGTTTATCTATTTGAGTCAGTGGCAGAATCATATTAAATGCTTTTATAATGTTTGAAATGCACATCTATTTTAGATTGAGATTTTCTATGCTGCCTAATTTGAATATTCAGTAATCAGTAAAGTCTGCTGGCAGAATACTAACTACTGCATGCCAGTTTTACTGACAAATTGGATATACATGCCTCACAGCATTATTTATAAGTTGCTCCAAAAATATATGCAAATTTAAAAATGATTGAAGGAAGAAAAAAAGGGGTTTATGGAAAAGAGGTTCGACTGTGTCGAAATGATATAGTAGTACTGATAATTAATACTATAAGGGTAACCCAATGGGTGCCAGTTAGTATCATAAGAAAATAGTGCATCATGTTTTTCTTGATTAGGTTTTAATATTAATCCATCCTATTAATACTTTTATAATGAAACCGTTATTTTCGTATTAAATCAAAGGCTCATTAGTTTGTTAAGTGAAATTTTAACGGATAAAGCAAAAGAGTCATATTAATTAAAATATTTTATCATGATTTAATATTTGAGATAAAAATATTTTTTAATCTTAAAAGTCAAGCAGATATTTGAGACAAAACTAACGAGTGTTCCTGTCGTCTGATAATTTTGCTGTTTTGGTCTTGAATGTTAAACGGCAGGTCGTCCTCCTAGTGGGAATTTTGTCAGCTGTCTTTAGTTGCCAGATTCTTGTTGCACTGAAACGACAGGTCATTTGATAGCTGGACTTAACGATAATATGTTTTGTCGTGGTTCTCAAACGACCGGAAGCATCTCTAGTGGAAAATTTGTATTTGGCCGTTTACACATGGCATCTTTAACGACATGTCGTTTATCTTTATTTTCTTTTTATTAATTGATTCATAATTTCATATGTTCTCCTCGTTGATCCAGATCTTTGCACTACCCTGTAGGCCTATACACACTACCACCATAACACTTTTTTAAAAAATTGAATCTGATATTAGAATTAAAAGATGAAAAAAAAATCTTATAATAGAAGAAAAATTAAGCATTTGAGCTGTGAAAGGGACAATTTCAGACATTTGAGGAAGAACAATTGAACATACCCAAAGATAAGCAAGAAGGTACATTTCTTTGCTGTATGTTCTCAAATTATGTATCATATTCAAAATTCAAAATTCAAAATTTAATTATTAAATTTACATTACAATATATATATATATATATATTACAAACTGATATAACTTCAACCTATGATTAGTAATTTAGTATTAATAATAAATTTTTAAAGTTTTTTTTTTTTTTTAGCCAAAGAATAAATTTTTAAAGTTTGACATTGCAAGATAAAAAGTATTTAATTTAATGCTAATAACAATATGGGTTCAATATTAACTGCTGCTTTAACTCAATAATTTTTAAGAATGAACATCATGATTTAAATTTTCTTTGAGAATGAAAAAATAAATTTTGTTAATATAACATAAAAACTAATTTGCTTTATTATTATTATTATTATTATTATTATTTTGAGCTGAATTTGTTTTTTTTTTTTTTTTTAAACAATATATTTTGGCATGTGTAAGAAAAGCAAACGTCAAGACTCCGAAGTCCAAAGCTATGATTTTGCTGCTGATGCCTACTTTCTTTCACGAGCCCTTCATTTCTCAACGGAATTACAATTCTCTTCTCTCTCCAAATCTTGAGGATTCACAATTCACATTACCAGTAAATTTCACAATTCACACATAAAAAGAAATTTCAATTTCAATTCCCATTTTCTTAATTTAGAATCTGCCCATAACTCACTACTACATCTTCACAGCTTCTTCTATTACCTCACATTGCTCACTCTCATTGTCGTTTCATTCCCATGGTACGCGCGTTTTGATTCCCCCGCGAACTTCATTCTATTCTTTTGGCTTGTAGATCTGATATTTTCATTCATGAGTTGGCTCATTCTGTGAAAATTTACTCTAGGATCTCAATTTTGATTGTTGCGGTCGAAATATATGGCATGATTTTCGAATTAATATTGTGTGATTGATCTGCGATCTGTTTTGCTCATTGATGAAATTGTTTGATTTATGAATGCAAGATTTGATCTTTCTGTATGATGAGTACTTTTTTTTATTGAATTGTTGTGTTTTTCATTTTTCATTTCAAAGCATTGAATTGTACTTTTAATCAATATCCATTTATCGTTTTCTTATTTTTTTCAGAAAAAGGAGTAATTTTTCTGTGTTTTGTTTCTAAAACAGTTACAATTTCATATAAAAAGTTCACCTTTCTATTTAGTTATTACCATTTGTAGTCTAATGCACTTAACTGATATAGGGGAGAGGTTGTTGAAATGGGTATTTAAGATTTTTTTTGGTGTCCAAGAGTTTGTTTATTTATTTTTTAGGCATGGTTTTGTGAATGTTTTTGTTGAGTTGTTAAATAGATGGGCCAGATGGAATTGACATTTCATTTTGAGCTGTTGCTATTGATCCTCTACTAATTAGTTAGACATATTTATGTGCTTACTTATTTTATGATATTGATGTCTAAATTCGAAATTCAAGCTTTTTGAAAACTGGTGTCACAAAATAATCATTTTCACTTCTGTTGAATGTAGATGGACTTATGTATGGAGGTTGAAGTGTAAAAGTCTTGAAATAATCAGTTGTGAGAAGTAATTTTAAATGGCTCCAGCTAGCAAGGCTGATAAAAAGGCAGCAGTGGATGCAGCTGCATGGATGTTCAATGTTGCCACTTCTGTTGGGATTATCATTATCAACAAAGCCTTAATGGCTACTTATGACTTCAGTTATGGTGGGTTTACTTTCATTCCTGCTTATTTTCATTTATAAATTCCTTTTCTTAATGTAGAAAATAGTTAATAGTTTGCGAGTTATGCTTATCTCAAAAGCAATTCCTTTTATGAATTTTACCATCCCAATTCATCTCCTATTATCGTAGATCTTAAGCAAATCTTGGATGTGCAGTGAATAATGGAGTTACTGATCATAATAGTAGAACATAGACAAGAAGTATTGATCTCTAAGCTTATGACTGATTGAGTTGGGAATTCTGAATTCCTTGATAAGGTTATAACAAGCAAGGGTTTGGTTTAGGCCCATCAGGAACTGAGAATTTGGAGCGAATTAGTGAGGGGAAAAAAATTAGAGAGGATCTAGATTCATTGGAATCATAAACCATCTTTGGATAAAATGGTTTTGACCATTTCTATGTTGTCATTTTTTTTCTTTTCTCCCCTTTTCTTAATCAGAAGAAACCGTATATCCCTCATGTATTTTAATTCCCTCTCTAATAATAATAATAATTTTTTATGTAGAAGTGACATGAAAGTAACCAGGATAGTGGTTTTGTTGTGGTTGGCATTCAACTTTCGTATTATAATATGTAATCATTCACACTGCTTATCATTTGTTTGTTCACATCTTTTATGGTTTATGATTTTCTGCAGCTACAACACTAACTGGTTTGCATTTTGCTACCACAACCTTGTTGGCTTTTGTTCTAAGGTGGCTGGGATACATCCAACCCTCTCATCTACCTTTCCCAGAGCTTTTGAAATTTGTCTTCTTTGCAAACTTCTCAATTGTTGGAATGAATGTTAGTCTGATGTGGAATTCAGTGGGGTTTTATCAGGTATAATATTTGTAATGGTGGGTGGCTAGTTATTCATTGCAATAAATTCATTACATGTTGTTCCATTTAACTGTCAGATTGCAAAGCTGAGTATGATTCCTGTGTCCTGCCTTTTGGAAGTGTTGTTTGACAAGATTCGCTACTCACGAGACACAAAGCTGAGTATAGCAGTTGTTCTCTTGGGTGTTGGTGTTTGCACTGTCACCGATGTAAGTGTTAATACCAGAGGCTTTATCGCTGCATTCATTGCAGTCTGGAGCACTTCTCTGCAACAGTATGTAAGTTGTCCATTCCATTGCATAAAACATTGAGCAATTATTTTTGTCTTATGTAGTTATGTTGTGCATACCTACATGTGTATGCATCTATTTATTTATACAGGTACTATGATATTCTATTTTATTTTAAGAAGCTTTAAACATTCTAAATTGCAAGAACTTGTCAAAAAAAAAAAATTTGCAAGAATGGCAGATCCAGTTATTTTAGATTTTATCTTGGCAATTCAGAAATCGCTAATCTTGCAACCATGTTGAATTGTTTGTTTGCAGTATGTACATTACCTTCAAAGGAAGTATTCACTTAGTTCTTTCAACCTGCTTGGTCATACTGCTCCAGCCCAGGCTGTAACACTGCTGTTAGGAGGCCCCTTTTTAGATTACTGGTTGACAAACAGAAAAGTCTATACATACAACTATAATATGGCTTCAATGGTGAGTTATTCAGTAGAGTTTGGCTTTTATTTAGTTTTGTACTTGGTTATTATCTTCATGGATTAATGATAATTTATGTATATCTAGACAGCTATATAGGTTTTAATGCATGCTATAGAATATATTTGACTACTAAACATTGATCACCTGATTACTGGGGGGTGGGTGACATGAGTAGTATATACGTTCCATGTTTATTTCTACCTGGGAAGGGATGTGGTTTCTAGTTTCTATCCTCTCATGCATTTTATTTTTTTTTCTTTTTTGAGAATATCTCATGCATTTGATTTTCAAATGCATGTATATGCATGATATCATTTGTGTGTTTATGTGGCCCACTCAAATATGAGCTTCTGTGCCGGAAGTGATTTGGCCCTGCTAGAACTTAAAATTTAGGAAGCCTATTTGATTGTGTATACTGATGCGTTTTTCATAGTATGTACAGCCAAAGGATATGCATTTCCACCTGCAAATCAAGTTTAAGAAGCAAAAAGAACCCAACCCTAGTTTACACAGATTGTAAACGCCCTGCAGTCTTAGGCCATACTATTAAAGAGTAAAAGCATTAGTGCCAGTAGCACCCCCCCCCCCCCCCCCCAACTCTTTTACAGTGAAATATCAGAACATAATAAATTAAACAATATTTTCTACTTGTAAGTAAAATTGGTATGCTCATAACAGTATTTATACAGATTAATACTGCTTCATGAAAATGGAATAGCATTCCCTGTTTAGATTTGACCCTATAATTGGATTTGCTGTTCTGTTTTTATATCCCAAAATTTATCTGAATAATGCAGCAACTAAGTCCGTAGCATAAACTTCTGTTCACTTTTTGCTTCTGCCTTGGTTTTCAATAATCCACACTCACAATTTTCTTCGTCTCGATCTTGACAGATGTTTATTATTCTGTCATGCACAATTGCAGTCGGGACCAATCTCAGCCAGTTCATCTGCATTGGCAGATTCACTGCTGTTTCATTTCAAGTACTTGGTCATATGAAGACAATCATTGTGTTGATAATGGGGTTCTTCTTCTTCGGAAGAGAGGGTCTTAATCTACAGGTAGTTTTGGGTATGGTCATAGCTGTAGTAGGAATGATCTGGTACGGTAATGCCTCCTCTAAGCCGGGAGGAAAGGAACGTTGGAGCATTGCACTACCGACGAGCAGACAACAAAAACACATTAGTTTATCAGAACCCAGTGAACATGATGCTAAGGTTTAAGCATTTATGTAGGATAAGTTTAAGAATACAAGGGTAGCTAATTCCAGTAATTCCTTAATCATTTGTGAGTAGACCATTTAATGCTAATTAATTTCTTCTTGTTTCTATTTCCTCATTTTTCTTTTACTGAATCCTATCAAGGGAAAGGAGATTTTTGCTTAGGGTTAGGCTGCAAACTTTTTTTTTTTTTTTTTAAATTTTCAGGAATATAAACTATGATAATTATTTCCTCTTTATATTAGATCTTCAAATCATTTGTTTTTTTTGGGTCGATCTCAGATATTGTGAGCGAGTATAAGATCCGCTATCTTCATATGCATTGAATATACTCAATAATTTTTTTAAATTTTTTTTATTATTTTTATGAGGTAAAGATAATATTTAATATTGTGTATCTCAATGAACTAGGTGAACAAAACTAATAATTATTATTATTATTATGAACCAAAAAAAAATTCTCAATGAACTAGACTTTAGGAATCTTATTACTTATTTTATATAAAATAATTACTTTTGAAACAGTAAAATCACCTGTGGCATAGTACATATTTCATATTTTCCTTTAAGAAATTTCCAAATTTCACCTATTAAAATTATTATTCTACATGCCAAAAACAAAACAAATATAAATAAAAAAAAGTTTTTTAAAATTTTCAATATTCATAAGGCTCATAAATAATGAAAAGAATTGGCTTTTAAAACAAAATAGTGAAAGGAATTGATGAACTGAATTTAAATAATATTTCCTAATCCAAGTTTGGTATATAAATGAAAAAGAAAAAAATAAATTA
>CATKHJ010006428.1:0-32940 GCA_949750685.1 Vernicia montana | reverse complement strand
AAGTGGGTGGAATTTAAAAAAAATTAATTAATTAATTAAAATTAATTTTTAATTAATTAATTAATTGATAGTTGGTGGGAATTTAAAAAAAAAGATTAATTAGTTAATTAAAATTAATTTTTAATTAACTAATTAATTAATTAGAGAGAGTAAAACTAATTAGAGAGAGAGAGAGAGAGAGAGAGAGAGAAAGCAATTGGAAAATTCAACAAAGGCTTTTAGTGTGTTTTGAAGTGAAAGGAAGTAGGCTATTTATAGGGAAAATGGGGATGGAAAAAAGACCAAAAAGGGTACAAAAAAGCAGAAAAATGAGGGGTATTTTCGGGATTGCGAAAAAAGTGACGGAGCCGCAAAATAGGGCTGCGAACGCGCGTACGCTCTGCCCGGCTCCGCGCGTCTGCCACGCTGATGCCGCGTGGATAGCACGCGGCTCCACAAGGGGTACATGCGGAAGCCGCGTGCCTCTGCACGGCTTCACGTGGCTTCCATGCAGACGCCGCGTGGATGACACGCGACACCGCAAGGGGTACACGCGGACGCCGCATGTCTCTGCGCGGCTCCGCTTGTCTACCACGCGGACGCTGCGTGGATGACACACGGCCCCGCACGGGGTACACGCAAACGTCGCGTGTCTCTGCGAGGCTCCGCGTGTCTGCCACACGAATGCCACGTGGATGACACGCGGAGCCGCACAGGGTACATGCGGACGCCGCGTGGCTCTGCGCGACTCTAGGCTCCGGTTCGACATTCGGGACTTCTTCGGGTTAGTTTTCAAAGGTTCTAAGTCAGTTTCTAAGGTATTCTGAAGTCAAAAAAAATACCGGTCAGTGGCGTTGGATCCTAAATTAATTATCGGACATATTGACAGTCAATTTTGGTGAAAATTCAGTCAGTTTTGAAAAGGTGCTGTCTGGTACAAAAAGTTCGGTCAGGGTCAGAAAAGTGCCAGTCTCCTTGTAATATTATGCATGAAAATCCATTTTTTCGAAGGGGCGTTGCCCCCTTGACCCCTGCACGCTGACCGGCTAGCGGGACTGCCGTACCAACTCTGCGTAGCGCACGAAATTTAGCAGGTGTCAAGCTGCAGCAGTATCTTAAAGGTGCAAAATTAAGGGTTCACACCCTCAGAGTCTGTATATCCCTACTCCCATCATCTTTTCATATCCTCACCCACCACTTACTGGGTTTTCTTTTGGTTTTGCTTCAAGGTACCAATGGCTAACTCGGTTGACATGGCTGCCCTAACTACACTTGTCACCAACCTCCTTAAAAAGCAAGAGGAAAGTCTTCAAGCTATTCTTACCTCCACTCTTAATGCACAACAAGTCCAAATTGAGGAACAACAAAAATCTATCATTGAGGAAGTTCAGACTATGATTAGCCAAACCATCCTTAACTAGGCTAGTCCAAATCCAGCCTTGAATCAGACCAGTCCAAATCTGAACCGGCTAATCCCAATCTAGTTCAAGCCCTTGCCAACACTACTTCTGTTTAAACATCACTACCCAATCCACTACTTCCTCTCTTGCGAATCCTTTTCAAAGGAAGGAAGCTTTCTCTCACCCCGACCTAAAAGCATTCATGAAGAAACTTAAAGCTATGGAGAGAACCATCAAAATCCTAAAGCACTGCAGTGACTTAATTGATATGGATAGCTTAACCTTGTTCCCTGATACCAAGCTTTCTCCAAAATTCAAAATGCCTGAACTGGAGAGATTTGATGGAACCTCTTGCCTTAAGACTCATTTGAAAATATATGTAGGGGCAATGCAACCTTTGGGACTTAGCAATGAGCTTCTTGCTCAGTTGTTCCAGCAATCCCTAATCGGTGCTGCCAAGAGACGGTTTCTTTCACTGGACAAAAGCCAAATGAGAACATGGGATGATATTCGTCATGCTTTTGACAAACAATATCATTACAATACTGAAGTAGATGTCACTAGGCGTGATTTGGAAACCACTCGACAACTTCCAAAGGAGTCTTTCTCTATGTTCCTTATAAGGTAGAGGGCTAAAGCTCCTCAAATGGTAAACAGACCAACCGAGCAAGAACAAGTGGACATCCTTGTCAAGAACCTACTTCCAACCTACCAAGCCCACTTGTTAACCCAATACCTACCCACCTTCAAAGTTTTGGTTGTGATTGCTTCAAAGATTGAAGATTCTATCTGAAGTGAATCATTTCAATCTGAATTCTCCGCCACCTATCTAAATGGTGATGAAGAATCTAAACCCCATGACCTTTGAGAATAATACCGATATGTCTCGATCCCACTTTTCCTTTTAAGCTAAATCCATCACTATGATCCATGCATCTTCACCAAAGTGGAAGCCAGACCCCACCTCACCCCACCTTACCTTTGCCAAAGTAGCATTTTTGGAGAAGTTCAAGCTCAACTGATCTGACTTGTCTGAGATTGAGTGCAAATTCAAATCCGAGTCCAAGTCCAAATTTGAGTTCAAGTCCATGTTCAAGTCCAAATCTGAGTGCGAGTCTGAGTTTATCATTTTTGTATTCTTTTTTTTTTATTTTGTATCATTTTCTCCTTTTTTAATAAAACATTTATGTTATTAGTGCACTTCTCTTTTCTCACATTTCTTATTTTGTCTAAAATAGTTGCATTTTAAAAAAAAGAATAATAAATATAAAAAAAATCAATGAATTTTGGCAAGCATTTGCATTTCACCATAAAATCCACTATGATTTGGACAAATCAAAACTTGAGGTATTCTTATGCTCGCATCAACAGCCGCTTCACCAGCTCATAATCAAAGGATAGTCGATATAATAAAGAACACCAAGTGGTGATCTCTTCAGTTGGAGCAGGCGAGCTAAAGCAATCCAATAAAGTTACCCATTGCACTTTTTGGTAATCAAGCATAACACCTCAACAAAGGGGCAATAAACTCAAAAAGGACCTATTATCCTTACAAGATTTCTCTATAGACCAAAGAATTCAATGGAATGATCTAGACAAAGGTCAGAGCCCCAAGATGAAGGGAAGCAGTAGCCCAAATCATGGTGGGATAATTTTAAATGCCAAAATTCATTGATTAGCTCGCTAAGTTAAAAACCTAAAAGGGCAGCTTAGGTAGAAATTAGAGCAAGCTCGTGGAGTTGAAAACCCAAAAGGGCGGCTCGAGTAGAAGTTAGAGCTAAAAAAAAAAGAGTCATCCCAGTCAAATCATTATGCCCCTTATGTCCTTATCCTACATTAAGGGCATATCTTCCTAAGTTATCATCTTCTGACCGATCCCTCATTAGGGGCTCACCTTCTAAATCATCTTCTGTCAGTCCGTCACGAGCATTTCCTCCATATCGTCTTTTGTCATCCATCACGTCTATTAGCTCAAGTAGCTAAGTAGCATTTATCATTCAGTAGGGGCATATCCTTCCTGTCATTTGTCACGTCACCCTTATCATTCATTAAGGGTATATTCTTTAAGTCGCATATCACGTCTCTTAGCTCAAAAAGCTAAATGGCTCGTATCATCCATCAAGAAGCACGTCTTTCGAGTCGTTGTCCAAAATCAATCTAGTGTCTCCTCAAGAGTCCCGTCACTCTAAGAGTCTCTTCAATTTCAGACAATAAGATAAGTTGTGCTTATCTTCTCCATAAATCTTGCTATGATAGCAAAATCATACAACCTCCCTAACACTTTTCAAAAGATCCAACCTACCTTTCTTTCAAACCCAAGTCTCCTTAGTAAAACCTCATATTCCAAGGGCCAAAACCACCAAAAATCTCAAATTTCTCAAGACTCATAACCCAGTTTTTGTGGAAAATATAAAGTTGAGCCATAACTCCCAAGGCCTATCATCCTCAAGCTGATTAAAAAGGGTCTGAACTAGTCAAAGCCCATCCCATGCTTCTTTAGCAAATTATACCATCCTTCTAAGCCCGAGCCTCCTTGGCAAATCATGTTATCCTTCCAAGTGCAAGCCTCTTTGGCAAATCATACCATCCCTCTAAATTCAAGCCTCCTTAGCAAATCATGTCATCCCTAAATCAAGCTTACAAACCGTCCCTAGGGCAAAGCAAGCCCACAAATCCTTTGGGCTGATGATTATTGAACTAACTTTAGACAACCCAACTAGCTAGAGCTATGTTCAAAGGGCAAACCAGCTAGTCAAATCACCTTCAAAAGCCATGTCCATAGGCAGACTCTTAACAGATGGGTCACGCAAAAGCCAACCCATAATTTCCACCTTTAAAAAGGCCAAACCTGACTAAGCCTTCCCACCTACTTTTCTCCGAGGCTAAACCTGACTTAGCCTTCCAAGACAATCTTCTAGGCCATACCTGACTGAGCCTTCCAAGATAACCTTCTAGGCCAAACCTGACCTAGTCTTCTAGGATAACCTTCTAGGCTACTCCTAGCTGAGCCTTCCAAACATGACCAAAACCTGACCTAGCCATCCAAGATAACCTTCCTGACCTTCCAAAATGATCTCTTTCAAGGCTAAAATCTGACCTAGCCTTCCCAAATAATCTTCTCCGAGGCTAAACCTGACCAACCCTTCTAGGATAACTTTCCAGGCCACACATGACTGAGCCTTCCAAGTAATGACCTCCTCAAAGGCAAAACCTGACCTAGCCTTCCGAGATAACCTTTTAGGCCACACCTAACCAAGCCTTCCAAACAATGACCTCCTCTAAGGCAAAACCTGACCTAGCCTTCCAAAAAATAATTTTTTTTTCCTAGGCTAACAAGCCCATGGCCTTCGACCAAGCCTTCAACAATCCTCGGGTATAACCCCATCATCTTTAAGCTAAACAGTCAACCTAGGGCCAAATAACTGAGCTACTTTTATTCATCCTTCCAAAATGGGGACACCTTCCTCCCAAAAAATCAACACTCTCATACCAAGTTAACCCTTCACAGGTTCAAGGTATCCAACTCATAAAATCTTTGCATAGTCAGATGAATTCCACACTAAATAGGTTGCAAATCAGAGCTCTTGAATCAAGACGGACCATCAATTCGAATTCCATGAAACAAGACGGATCATCAATCCAAACTCCTGAATCAAGAAGGAACATTACTTTTTTTTATTCCTACCAGAAGGACCATCATTTTTTCCGATTTCTACCAGAAAGGACAATCATTTTTTTTCGATTCCTATCAAAAAGGACTATCATCTTCCTACCAAAAAGGAACATCATTTTTCCAAACTCCTTCCAAAAAGGACCAACACCTTATCCTACCAGAAAGGACCAATCCATCCAATCATCCTGTCAGACATGACCATTTAAAGATCTTCAAAATTGCCTACCAGACATATCAATTCTGATAAAACCTAGATCATCCTCATCACTTTCCAAATATATCAGACCCGTCCTATGATAGCCTTAAAATCCATGCCTTAAATCTAAATTAGTTTTTTCCTCTTCTATAATCAGACCAGTCCTAAGACAGCCTTATGATCTTTTACCCAAACAGACCGGGAATATCACTTTTATCCCAAATTTTTCCTAAAGATACCGGAAGAAAGTTTGTTTTATCAATCAATCCACCCATAAATTTCTAGCAACGATCACCTAGACATCCCTATGGTTTCTTTTCATTTTCCTTATCATCCTTCACCCAGAAATGTCCAAAACAAGTGACATCCCTTTGTTTCCTTTACCCACCTCCTTATATGAGTCAATCATATCCATCTTTCACCTAGATATATCTAGTTTCTGGCCTAGATTTCCCTCTGGTTCATTTTTTTTCAATTATCAATCAACTTCCACCCATAAATGTTTAGAAACACTTACCTAAACATCCATATGGTTTCTTTTACCATCTTCCTCATATTTAGTCATTTCTGTCACCCAAACATGTCTAAATTCTGATTTAGACATCAATGTGATTCATTTTACCATCTCCCTTTAATCATTTTTCCACCCAAACATGTCTAAGCATTGACTTAGACATCACTTTGGTTCCTTTTTCCATTCCTCCTACTCAGGTTCACTATCATCAAAATTGCCTTACAGACAAGACAATTCTGATGAGGGGGCAATTGTAAACCCTTAATTTTGCACCACCAAAATTAATAATAAAAATAAAAATAAATAGATCATTTAAAAAAAAAAGTGTTCTGGCCAGCGGTTGCCGCAGAAGGCCCTTGCAGTACCGTAGGGGCAGCCTGCGGTAGCCATTTGGCTGTCGCAGGTGGCTTCTGTGGAACCGCAGGGCCAGCC
Organism: Vernicia montana; assembly: GCA_949750685.1. Lineage (NCBI taxonomy): Eukaryota > Viridiplantae > Streptophyta > Magnoliopsida > Malpighiales > Euphorbiaceae > Vernicia > Vernicia montana. The sequence goes on along the minus strand of CATKHJ010006428.1, from coordinate 26,746 downwards.
TATGACAGCATGTCCTTGTTCGCGAATCCCACATCAAAATTTATGCAAATTCGTCTCCAGCTCTCTCCTATATAAAGGAGACCCCCCCAGCTCATTTGGCATCATGGAATTTGCTTCATCAACCCTCTGATCTCAAAGCAAACAATTTTTAGCTTGGTCCACCAAGGAACGAGCTCCTTAGTTTCAAGTTTTTTTTTTTTTTTTTTTTTTGCTTTGCTATTGCTTTTTGCTTTACAAAGCAAGTTGGGTTGCAACTTCCTGAGCTGACCTGACAAGTCAAAAGTTCCTTGCCATCCGAGGCAAATCTCCGCTGCCAAATCTTCGCCATCCCAAAGCCGCTCAAGCGCAAGGTAATAATCTTTTTCTTTTCCTTTTTCATTTTCATTATTTATTTATTTATTTATTTTTCCTCCTTGGGATTCGCTTTTAATTAGTTAATTAAATTGGTTCATCTAGGTTGTTAGTTAATTAGAACCTGACTTAATTAACAACTTGGTAATCAATTAAATTGGTTAAAACAAATAGTCCAACCTACCTTTTAATTAATGAATTGGAACATGATAAAAGGCTAAGACTAAAACTAATCCTTTCGTAAGAAGGGCGAACTACATGGATTTTAATTCTCATTCAAAGGGATACGTGGGCATGCTTGTCTAAAGCATCAAATCAAATTAAAGTAAACTATCCTCCTCTTTCACCTTTTTCACATAGTTTAGGTTTTGTGCTTTCTTTTGTTTCTCTGTTTTGTTACTTTTATTAGGATTTAGTTTGGAGAATGTGTGACTTCCCTAGAATCCCATAAGGGCTAGATGAAGTATCCCTTAATTTGATTTGAATTGTAAATTTAATTATTTTTCTGCTTTCTTTATTTTGCCTTTTAATGCTTTCTTTACTTTATTCTCTTATTGAATGATTCATACATTATATAATTGTTCATGCATTATAAACTATTCATGGAACCAATTTTAAGTCATTGTGTATTAAACTTGCCAAACTAGTTTTTTCTTAAATAAACCAAAAACCTAGTCTCCGAATCCTCTTTGGTAATCGAGGACTAGTGCACTTTTCATTGGTATATAATTGGAGTCATTTAATTGGGTTTTTCCTTTGAATTTTTTCAAATTAAAAAATAAAATTAAGGTGGCGACTCATTTTCACTTTTCAAAATCAACCAATCTGAACCTGAGGGTTCCAACGTGAGTACAAATCTAAATGAGTATTTTGATTCCCTCTAACGGACTGGACTAGTGCTTGGGCGAGGCCTCACAGAAGGCTGCCCAAAGGGACCCCAATAGGGGAAACTAATGGATTTGAAAAGAGAAGGCTATTGGAGAGAAGTGTAATTGCTAGAATTTGAGGCTCCAATTCAAGGACCTTAAGGACCAAAATTGACCATGGTCAAAACTAGAGAGTTGTAGGCAGAAAAGTGAAGTAGATTCCAGTGAAAGGGTTTAGTTTAATTCTTAATGAGTAGAGAGTTGTTGAACCTGCACTAAGGTTGTCCCTGTATGCAGTGTCAATGGAGACATAGACATTGAGTACCCGTTTAAGGGGACTTAAAGATATAATTTGACCAAACTCTAAACTAATGAATTGGTACTAAATATGTTAAATTTTATCCAGTAAAAGGGATTGGGCTGATTCCATGTATGTTTGGAGATATAGAGTCTACAAGTGGACTGACTCTGTATGTAAGACTAATTGGAATAAAGAAATTGAGATATAATTTTGAGGAACTTAAAGACATAACTGGGTCAAGGTCGAAACAGATGAAATGATCCTTAGGATATATATTTTAATTAAGTGAAAGAATGTTAGCATTTGGACAAGATAATAGAAAGTTATAGTGAAAATAGTAGGGGTAGCTCAGTCTGCCTAGGGTTCAGAGGCATGATAAAATTCAGTAAGTCACTATGAATAGTGTAAAGCTCCAAATAAGCTGAATTTTGGATATTATAATTTTATATGTTTTGTTTCCAATTTCATAAGAATCAGGGCAATTGGCTCAGTATATCTTGAATTATGGCAGTGACAATAGGACTGGTTTAGTGAGGAACTTATAGACAAATTTTAGAACTTAGTGTTTTAATGTTATTGTTTGTGCAAAATGAACTTATAATTTATGTGTATTATATGTAGAGGAGCAAGGAGGAGGTGATCAAGAAGAAGACAATCGACAATTTTGTTAGAATTGAAGAAGAAATTGTATAAAGAGGTTTATATAAATAAAGTGAGTGATTAATATTCTACTATATTTTTAAGCTGTTTCCATAATTCATAATTGTGAACCCTTAATTTTATACCCTCCAGTATGCATTTGAACCCTAGAGGCATCTAGGCTCGGTAAACAGACCTCCGGAAGCCGAAATCGCTAAAATCCCAAAAATCAAGGATCTGAGCCTCGAGACCAGGGACCCATCCCTCAAGCCTCTAAATCATCCTCATATCATCCAGGATTGGATAACGAGCACAATGCAATTGGAATCGCTGAAAACGGAGGAGAAACTAGCAAAACGGATGAAAAATGTGAAACCAGGGGCTGAGCCGCAGGGCATGCCTGCGGATCCGCCGGGATGATCTGCAAATCCGCCAAGATGATTTGCGGATCCTCCAAGATGATCCGCCGATCCGCACCCTTTTTCTAATTTTTTTCAAGTTTTTTCCTCTTTTTCCCTTCATTCCACATCGAAACTTCATGAAACTTTCCCCCAGCCTTCACCCTATATATAGGGGACCTCCTACTCATTATTCTTCACCTCCTGACCTCAGAGCTTGCTCACACATCCTTTAGCTTGCTTGATTAGCCTTTGTATCAAGCAAGTCATTCCCTTAAGCTTGGTCTGAAAGGAGCGAGCTCCCTAATTTATAGTTTTCTTGCTTTACAAAACGAGATTGGGTTGTGACTTCTCGAGCCAACCCGTCGAGTCAAAGGTTTCTGCAGTCCGAGGCAAATTGTCTGAGGTAAGTCCGCCGCCGACCAAGACTAGTCTCCACCGTCCCAAAGTCGCTCAAGTGCAAGGTAAGCTTCTTTTCCTTTCTCTTTTCATTTTCTTTATTTATTTAATTTATTTTTCCCTCCTTAGGATTTGCTTTTAATTAGTTAATTAAATTGGTTCATCTAGGTTGTTAATTAATTAAAATCTGAAATAATTACTTCAACTTGGTAATCAATTAGGTTAATTAATTAATCAACCCACCTTTTAATCAATCAAATTGAAACATGATAAAAGGCTAAAACTAAAACAAACCTCCTTCGCAAGAAGGGCGAACTACGTGGATTTTGATTTCCATTCAAAGGGATGCGTAGGCATGCTTGTCTAAAGTATCAAATCCAATTAAAATAAACTTTCTTCCTCTTTCATCTTCTTCACATTATTTAGATCTTGTTTTTCTTTATTTTATTTATTTACTTTAGGGAATGTGTGACTCTCCTAGAACCCATAAGGGCTAGAGAGAGTATCCCCTAATTTGATTTATGTTGTAAATTTAGTATTTCTATTTCTTTCTTTATTTATTTCTTTTATTGCTTCTATTATTTCTTTTATTGCTTTACTTTAATAATGATTCATGCATATTTAATTGTTCATACATTTATAACTATTCATGAAATCAATTTTAAGCCATTGTATATTAAACTTGCCAAACTAATTAAATGAACCAAAAACCTAGTCCCTGAATCCTCTTTGGTAATTGAGGACTAGTGCACTTTTTCTATTGGGATAATAATTGGAGTCAAATGGGTTTTTCCTTACTTTTCCCAATTAATAAATAAATTAAGGTGGCGACTCCCAAAGTACTTTTCAAAATCAACCAATCCGAATCTGAGAGTTCCATCGTGAGTACAAATCCGAATGAGCATTTCGACTCCCCTCTAGCGGATCGGACCGGTGCTCGGGCGAGGCCTCACAATTGGCGACTCCACTGGGGACCACCTTCTTTTTAATAAAGAAAATAAGAGGACTAATAATTGGTTTGACACTTTTAATACAAAAATGGCTTTCATGCATCACTTGCATCGGCTCATTGCCTTTCAACTTAGATTTCTTAGGAAAACAATAGATATAAAGTAACATCGAGTGGGCAACCTCCTTAGGTCTACTTGCCAATAGTGAAATCATCTACCCCGCGACGTATACAAGTATGCACGTACTGTTAGACCCACGCGAGGCTCTTTGACTCACATGTGGTTAGGTATATCGCTGCTGCAGTGTGACGGGTACCCTATGCAAGCCACTTTTACCCTTTCATGTAATGAACCTAGAACCTGACCTTAGGTTGTATGTACCATAATCAAAGCCTTGCACAAATTGTATATTCATGAAATATTTTTTCCCATGCATATCATGCATCCATAATATACAAAGCAAGCATTCATCCCAAGCCTAGGCTATACCTTGAACCGAAGAAGGGTCAAACTCTCTCACCTTGATTCAATCACTTTTGCCCCACAAACCTTAAACACCATTACCCCTTATCCAACCCAAAACTTGGGTGCCCTTAATCCTTACCCTTGACCTTCATCACCTTGACCTTACCCCTTATCCAAGATCACTCTTAAGCCCAACACCCTTGGCCCATTACCTTCAAAACCAACTCATTATCCCTAAAGCCCAACAACCTTGGCCAAGATATACCCCAAATCCTCAAAGCCCAATATTTTTGGCCCAATAAGCTATCCTAAGCCCAAAACCTTCGCAAATCCTCAAAGCCTAATAACTTTGGCCTACCATCACCTTAAGCCCAAGACATTTGGCACCTCATCTACCTTAAAGACCAAAATATTTAGCCTACCTTCATCCTAAGCCCAAAACCTTGGCAAGTCCTCAAAGCCCAAAATAATTGGCCTACCATCACCTTAAGCCCAAAATCTTTGACACCTCATCTCTTTTAAGCCCAAAACATTTGGCACCTTATTCCAAGCCCAAAACTTTTAGCACCTTATCTCTCTTAAGTCCAAAATCTTTGGCACCTTATCTCTCTTAAGCCTAAAATCTTTGGCACCTTATCTCTCTTAAGCCCAAAACCTTTGGCACCTTATCCCTCTTAAGCCCAAGGCATTTGGCACCTTATCTCTCAAAACCCAATATATTTGGCCCATCAGACTTTTAAGCCCAAAAAACAGTTGGCCCACAACAGCATAGGGAATCCTTTCCCTCAGAGTCTGTATAGCCCTACTCCCACCCACCACTCACTGGGTTTTCTCTAGTTTTGCTTTAAGGTACCAATGGCCAACCCAATTGACATGGCTGCCTTGACCACACCTCTGCCTCCTTCTACCAGAAAGGACCATCAATCTATCCAATCAGAACCATCAATTTATCCAATCAGGGCCATCACTTTTTCCAACTCCTATCATTAAGGACCATCACTTTTTCCAACTCCTACCAGAAAAGACCCTTACTTTTCCTACCAGAAAAGGACCATCACCTCTTTATATCATAAAAGGACCATCACCTCTTCCTACCAGAAAGAAAACCTCTTCTTACCAGAAAGGACCACCACTTGCCCACCTTCAAAGCTTTGGTTGCAACTGCTTCAAAGGCTGAAGATTGCATCCGAAGCGAATCATTTCAATCTGAATTCTCCACCACTTATCTGAATAGTGATGAAGAATCTGAACCCCATGACCTTTGAGGCTAAGACCAATAAGCCACTTTCCCTTTCAAGCTGAATCCATCACTGTGATCCCTGTATCTTCACTAAAGTGGAAGCTAGACTCCACCTCACCATTACCTAAGTAGCATGTTATGGAGGAGTTGAAACTCAACTGATCTGAATTTTTTGAGATTGAATCCATGTTCAAAGTCCAAGTCCAAATCCAAATTCGAGTCTGAGTCCATGTTCAAAGTCCGAGTTTGAGTTTGAGTATGAGTCTGTCATTCTTGTATTTCTCTTCTATTATTGTACTATCTTCTCCTGTTATAATAAAATATTTATGTTATTCATGCATTTCTCTTTTTCTCATCCTTTTTGTTCAGTCATACATAGTTGAGTAAAAAAAAATTAAAAAAAATTAATAAATTTTGGCAAGCATTTGCATTTCACCATGATCAAACACCATGATTTTGACAAATCAAAAACTTGAGGTATTCCTATGCCCACATCAATAGCCGTTTCACCAGCTCTCAACCAAAGGATAGTCAAGATAATAGAGAACACCAAGTGGTGATCTCTTTAGTTAGAGCAGGCGAAGCTAAAGACAATCCAATGAAGTTACCTATTGCACTTTTTAGGTAATCAAATATGGCACCTCAACAAGGGGCAATCCCAAAAGGACCTGATATCCCCATAAGGTTTCCCTCTAGACCAATAATTCAATGGAATGGTCTAGATAAAGGACAAAGCCCTAAGATGAAGAAAAGTAGTAGTCCAAATCATGGTGGAATAATTTTTAAATGCCGAAATTCATTGATTAGCTCGCTAAGTTGAAAACCCGAAAGGGCGGCTTAGGCTGAAATTAGAGCAAACTCGTCGAGTTGAAAACCCGAAAGGTTGGCTCAAGCAGAAGTTAGAGCTAAAAAAAAAAAAGTCATCATAGTTAAATCATTTTGTCCCTTATGTCCTTATCCCACATTAAGGGCATATCTTTCTAAGTCATCATCCTCTGGCTGATCCCTCATTAGGGGCACGCCTTCCAAACTGCCTTTTGTTTAGTCCATCATGGGTATGTCCTCCATATCATCTTTTGTCAATCCGTCACGTTGCCCTTATCATTCATTAGGGCCATATCCTTCCTTTTATCAATCACATCTTTTAGCTCAAGCAGCTAAATAGCCCTTATCATTCATTAAGGGTATATCTTCAAGTCGTCTGTCAAGTCTTTTAGCTCAAAAAGCTAAATAGCTCTATCATCAATCAAGGGGCATGTCTTCCGAGTCGTTGTCCAAAATCAATCTAGTGTCTCCTCTAGAGTCCCGTCACTCTAAAAGTCTCTTCAATCTCAGACAATAAGATAAGTTGTGCTTGTCTTCTCTATAAATCTTACTACGATAGCAAAATCATACAACCTCCCTAACACTTTTCAAAAGGTCCAAACCTACCATCATTTCAAACCCAGGTCTCTTTGGTAAAATCTCATCTTCCAAGGGCCAAGCCCACCAAAAATTCCAAGTTTCTCAAAGATTCATGATCCTTGAAGCCCGGTTTCCTTAGCAAAGCCAAAGTAGAGCCATGACTCCCAAGGCCTATCATCCTCAAGTTGATTAAAAAGGGTCCGAACCAATCAAAGCCCATCCCATGTTTCTTTAGCAAATCATGCCATCCTTCCAAGTCCGAGCTTCTTTAGCAAATCATTCCATCCTTCCAAGTTTGAGCCTCCTTGAAAAATAATACCATCCCTCCAGATCCAAGCCTCCTTGGCAAAATCATATCATCCCTAAAGTCCAACTCCTTTGGACAAGCAAAATCAAGCTTGTAAGCCAACTGGTCAAATCACCTCTAAAAGCCATGTCCAAGGCAGACTCTTCACAGATGGGTCACATAGAGCCAACCCATAAACTTCACCTTTAAAAAGGCTAAACCTGACCTAGCCTTCCTACCTAGTTTTCTCTAAGGCCAAATCTAACCGAGCCCTACTATTTAGTCTTCTCTAAGGCCAAATCTAACCAAGCCTTCCCACCTAATATTTTCAAAGGCCAAACCTAACTCAGCTTCCCACCTAATCTCCTTTGAGGCAAAACTTGACCTAGCCTTCCAAAAATAACTTATTTCAAGGCCAAACCTAACTAAGCCTTTTCTACCTAATCTTCTCTAAGGCTAAATCTAACTGAGCCTTTCCACTTAATCATCTCTGAGGCCAAACCTAACCGAGCCTTCCTACCTAGTCTTCTCCGAGGCTAAACATGACCTAGCCATCCAAGATAATCATCCAAGATAACCTTCTCCAAGGTCAAAACTGACATAGCCTTCCAAAATAACCTTCTAGGCCATACCTGACCTAGCCTTCCAAGCAATGACCTCCTCCAAGGCAAAATCTGACAGAGCCTTCCAAGCAATAACCTCCTCCGAGGCTAAACCTGACCTAGCCATCCAAGATAATCATCCAAGATAACCTTCTCTAAGGCCAAAACCTAACATAGCCTTCCAAAATAACCTTCCAGGCCATACCTGACTGAGCCTTCCAAGAATGACCTCCTCTAAGGACAAAACTCGACCTAGCCTTCCAAGATAACTTTTCATGCCACACCTGACCTAGCCTTCCAAAAATGACCTCCAAGGCCAAAACCTAACCTAGACTTGAATTCTTCCTAAGGCAAAATAATCGAGCCATTTTTCCTCATCCTTTCAAAATGGGGACACATTTTCTCCCAAAAGATCAGCACTCTCATCTCAAATTGACCCTTCATAGGTTCAAGGTATCCAATTCATAAAATATTTGTATATTCAGATGCATTTTACACTAAATAGGTTGCTAATAAGAGCTCTTAAGTCAAGACAGATCATCAATCCGAATTCCTAAATCAAGACAGATCATCAATCCAAATTTATGAATTCCTAAGACAGATCATCAATCTGAATTCCTGAAACATTGCAATCAAAGGGTCATCCACCCAAACCAATCAATCTCAAATCAGACCTATCCTAGGATAGCCTTAGGATCCAAACCTTAAATCTGAAATAGGTTTCCCTTCTATAATCAGACCCATCCTAAGATAGCCTTAGGATCTATATCTTAAATCTAAATTAGGTTCCCCTTCTATAATCAAACCCATCTTAGGATAGTGTTAGGATCTTTTCCCCAAACAGATCTGGCATATCACTCTCATTCCAGATTTTCCCAAGCAAATCAGGAATATCACTTAATCCACCCATAAATGTCTAGCAACGATCACCTAGATATCCCTATGGTTCCTTTTCCATTTCCTTATCATCCTTCACCCAGACATGCCTAAACTAGTGACATCCCTCTATTTCCTTTCCTTGCCACCTTATCTGAATCATATCCATCTTTTACCCAGATATATCTAACTACTGACCAAGATTTTCCTCTGGTTCATTTTTCTCATTTTCACTTATCAGTCAACTTCCAACCATAAATGTCTAGCAAAGCTCACCTAAATATCCCTATGGTTCCTTTTACTATCTTCCCTAGATTCCATCATTTTCTCACCCAAACATGTCCAAATTCTGATTTAGACATCTTTTTGGTTCATTTTACCTTCTTCCTTCATCATTTTACCTACCAAAATATGTCCAAATACTGATCTAGACATCACTTTGGTTCCTTTTTTCCTCCTTCTCAGGTTCACTATTATCAAAATCGCCTTACAGACAAGACAATTCTGATGAGGGAGCAGTTGTAAACCATTAATTTTACACCCTTTAGTATGCATTTGAACCCTAGAGGCATCTAGGCTCAGTAAACAGACCTCCGGAAGTCGAAATCGCCAAAATCTCAAAAATTGAGAATCCGAGCCTCGGGACCTGGGACCCATCCCTCAAGCCACTAAATCATCCTCATATCATCCAGGATTGGATAATGAGTACAACGCAATTAGAATCGCTGAAAACAGACGAGAAACGAGCAAAAACGGATGAAAAATGCGAAACCGGGGGCTGAGCCGCAGGGCATGCCTGTGAATCCACCGAGATGATCCGCGGATCCACCAAGCTGATTTGCGGATCCTCCAAGATTATCCATGGATCTGCCAAGCTGATATACGGATCCGCACCTTTTTTCTGAGTTTTTCTGAGTTTTTTCCTCTTTTTCCCTTCATCCCACATCGAAACTTCATGAAACTTTCCCCCGGCCTTCACCATATATATAGGGGACCTCCCACTCATTATTCTTTACCTCTTAACCTCAGAGCTTACTCACACATCCTTTGGCTTGATTGATTAGCCTTTGTATTAAGTGAGTCATTCCCCTAAGCTTGGTCTGAAAGGAACGAGCTCCCTAGTTTATAGTTTTCTTGCTTTGCTATTGCATCTTGCTTTGCAAAGAGAGATTGGGTTACGAATTCCTAAGCCAACCCGTCGAGTCAAAGGTTTCCACTGTCCGAGGCAAGTCTGCTGCTGACCAAGACTAGTCTTCGTCATCCCAAATTCGCTCAAGTGCAAGGTAAGCTTCTTTTCCTTTCTCTTTTCGTTTTATTTATTTATTTATTTATTTATTTATTTTTCTTAGTTAGTTAATTAAATTTGTTTATCTAGGTTGTTAGTTAATTAAAATCTGAAATAATTAATCCAACTTGGTAAATCAATTAGCTTAACTAATTAATCAACCCACCTTTTAATCAATCAATCTGAAACACGATAAAAGGCTCAGACTAAAACAACCCCCCTTCGTAAGAAGGGCGAACTACATGGATTTTGATTCCCATTCGAAGGGATACATAGGCATGCTTGTCTAAAGCATCAAATCCAATTAAAATAAGCTTCATTCCTCTTCTTTCACTTTCATCACATAAGTTTTGTGTTTTTCCTTTATTTCTTTGTTTCTGTTTCTTTAATTATTGATTTACTTTGGGGAATGTGTGACTCTCCTAGAACCCATAATGGCTAGATGGAGTATTCCCTAATTTGGTTTATGTTGTAAGTTTAAGATTTCTATTTGCTTCCTTTATTTAATTCCTTTGTTACTTCTGTTATTTCCTTTATTGCTTTACTTTACTTTAATTCATGCATTGTATAATTGTTCATGCATTATAATTGTTCTTGAAATCATTTTAAGTCATTTTGTATTAAATTTTCCAAACCAATTAAATGAACTGAAAACCTAATCCCCGAATCCTCTTTGGTAATCGAGGACTAGTGCACTTTTTCATTGGATAATAACTGGAGTTAAAAATGGGTTTTTCCTTAACTTTTCCCAAATGAAATAAAATTAAGGTGGTGACTCCTAATGCACCTTTTCAAAATCAATCAATCTAAACCCGAGGGTTCCATCGTGAGTTCAAACCCGAATAAGCATTTCGATCCCCTCTAGAGGATTGGACCGGTGTTCGGGCGAAACCTCACAATAATGCATACCTTAATTTGAAATTTGTCAGTTGATAACTTGAAATTCTCATATTCTTGAACTCTTTGAATGTAATTCTATATTGAACCTTGAATCCTATTTGAGTTGTTCATGATATTTACCTATTTGAAATCCTATAAATGGTATCGGATTCTTCAAGAATCCTATTGTTGAGTTGCTATACATATTTTTCGTACTTCATTCTAATTGTTCTTAGTTGAGTTGTGATATTTATAATGTTAGTTGACAAAATATTGAGTTACCAAAAATTATGCAATACCATGAACTTAAAAGCAAAAATCCCTTTTCTAATGTGGGGTACATCAAACTATGTGCACACTTTACCCAGCAGATAAGGTATAATATCCGGACTCTAGCTAGGAAGAGTAATGCTCATAGCCGTGAGATTTGATCAGTCTTGCGCAGTTGTAGTTGTGTGGCATTGCTTCGCAAGAAGAGCCCCTGCCACTAGTTGATTACCTAAATATCGGTGAGTTGCAGTAAAATAAATGCTCTCACCTAGTGGATAGTGATTTCTGCTAAATTATTATTCAAGTAAATGAAATAGTTGTTGCCATTGAACTTATCTAGTTGTTCATGATCTTAATTAATCCTCCTTTGATATATATATATATTTCAGTTGATAGAATTATGAACCATAAGCTATCTTTATGAGCCGATTTTGAAATACCAAGCCTTACGAGTATGGTAGCATATTTTTCACTCACTGGGTTGTTACTCACCCCGCTCCCTAATTTTTTTACAGGAACTTAGAAGTGGTTCAGAAAGCTCAAGTATTCGTTCTCACTTGAAACTTGTGTGTAAAAGAGGAAAATTAAGTTGTTGGATATTATAAGTATTTGTAATATTCGATATGTATATAATTGTTTATATCAGTTTTAGATGCTCCATGGTACGTAAGATTATTAGTGTGGTGTTGTAATCTTTATGTATATATATAAGTGATGTAAATTATCTACATTATATTATGATAACAATGAATGACTTAATATGAATTATATGTCGAGTTGATAACGATATGAGAGAGTTTAATTATGTATGTAGAGTTGAGGATGTAAGGGTGAAATATTGGGAGTGTAATTTTGATTTTGCAGGTTTTGTATTCTGAGTAGCATTGTAGGTGCAGTCAGCTCTCCGCTGGATTGCAGTTGAGTTGTAGTGTTAGTTAGGTTCTACGAGTTTTCGGTGGCTTTAGACTTACTCATGCCCTAAGATCGTCATATCCCAAAAATGGGATGTGAAATAAATCTCATTACTCCATTTAATTGAAATTATGAGTCTTCTCGCGAATCTGAAGCTGGAGTTCATGGATGTGTTAGAGATAGTATTGTCTGAGGCCCTCTCTTTGCTTCACCACGGAGCATGCCTGCTCGGCGATTATTGAATCTAGTTGCTTAGTCTCCACTGCTGGGAATAAACAAAAATTTCAATCTTGTTTAGAACTTATTTGTAATTTCATGTTTTCATATTTTATATAAATGAAAATGTTTATTTCACTCTCATAAATTCAATTTTATAGAATTAGACATTTAACTATATATATATATAATTAAAAAAATGAAAGCAAAAAAGGAAATTGAAGTCACCTGGAAATTGAGTTTGAAATATATCAAGATTTGAACTCAAGGGTTTTGTGAAAATTATCTCTTTTTGCTTCAAATCAATGGTGGGATATTGAGAATCCACTAACCCAAAAGCTTCGACCATCAAGCCCAAGTTGTTGCGCCATCGCCGACGTTCGATACGCAGGTGCAAATCCCGTTTCGCCGTCGTGCACTAGCCCAAGCTAGAGAGGAAACCAAAAAGAAAGAGGGCTTTGATGGGACAGAACAATAATGAAAAGGTAAAAAAAAATGCATGTGATTTCTAACAATCTCGCTCATCTTCACTCTCTATCTCTTTCACTTCTCTTTCGATTTGGATCTAGCAAATATCAATTTCTAACAGAAATTAAAAGAAAATAATTATAGAAAAATGAAATAAATATGTGATAGAGATTGAAATTGGAACCTTATTCAGGTCATAAGCTCTATTTGAAATACTTAATACCATTGACATTCGTGTTCAATGCACGAAGAATGTGTTGGAATTCTTCATGGGCAACCAACGACTACAAAATTTCACAATCATCATAAGCAAATGTCAAATAAAAAACGCATAGATCCTCAGTTATATAATAGAAAGAGAGAGGTTTGGTAACTCACCATGGTTAGGGTTTTAGACGTAGAGAAGCTCTCTATGCGGCAGCAAAAGTTCAGAGCTAAGTGAAAGAAGTCCAAACGGTGTTAGGGTTAGGCAACTGAAGAGAAGGATGCAAAATGGCAATATACTTTATTTACTTTTCTGTCCGATAAAATGACGCTGTTGTCTTTAAGCGTTATAGCAATACTAAGGGCACATAAGTAAATCACCATAACTTACCTTTATAGCCATTCAATTGATGGCATTTTTCCTCTAATTTAGTAGCAAGAACCGGGGCATATAGGTAATTTGCTTTGCCTAAATCAATTGCAAAATTTTACTGTAGACTATACAGTGAAATTCGATCCCTTTTAATGTATTTATATAGATATGACAAAGTTAAAATCCGCTCGTGGTATCGCGCAAGTGATCTTTATAGTTTGAAATACATGTAGTAACCAAATGTGTCATTGAAATATAGACGTGATTTAAAGCGTAATTCAAGCATTTAAGTGTCGGTAATTAAATCATAACCAATTTTAAATGAATGTTTTCAATGAAATGCCAAACTATTATTGCTAATGGACTTTCACCACTCATTTCAAACATTGTTGCGCACATATATATATATGTGTGTTATGAAATATATTAATGAATGTCATGATAAGAATATAAGTTATCTTTATCCTTATCTCTCTATATAGAAATTCTTATAGAGATAGTACTATATCTTTATCCCTATCTCTGTGAAGCACTTTACCTCTATCCCTATCTCTGTAAGCATTGACACCTATAAATAGGTGTTACTTTTAATAAAGTAATATACATATTATTGTCATCTATTCTTCTTTTACTCTCTTTATTCTCTCTCTTTTATTTTACAACACGTTATCAGCACGAATGCGTTTTATCATTATTTTAAATTATTTTTATAGTGTCCGATTTTAATTTGTGATTGAAACCAAAACAACTTACCAAATTTTCTATTGATTTATTGGGTTTTAATTTGTCATTATCCGTCATAGCCGATCGAGCACAAGGTTTGTTTGGCCACTGTAAGTCAGTTTGCTAATTTAATTTCATGATGATTATTGTTAATTAAATTTTGATTTCTTGATAATTATTGTTCTGACAAAACTCATCATCGAGCACGAGTGGTTCAGATTTTTGTTAATACCCCAGCAAGATACATGAGTATAATTGGTACCTTAATAATAATTTTATTATCATTTTTTTATGGAGATAGTATTATTTGATGCTATTTAATTTAATTAATTAAATGTAGTTCCTAAAAAACTTATATTCTAAATTCTTACATTATTAAATAAATTAATACAGTTTCTGAAAAACTAGTATTATTTACAGTTTCTTGAAAAATTAATTAAACAAATAAATAAAATATAAATTCCTAAAAAATTGGTACCTTAAGTTTTTGAAAAACTAAGTATCTTAAATTATTGAAAAATTAGTATCCTAATTTATTAAAGAACTGATATCCTACGTTCCTGAAAAACTAAATAACTTGTCTATAAGTCTTTGGAAGACTGATTTAATTATGAACCTATTAAACATATTACTTATTATTATTATTATTTGAGTTTTAAAGATATTCGCCGAAATGGATATCACATTGAGACAACAACTGTGGGAAATATATAATATCTCTATATTACAACCTCCATAATGGATAAGAAATGTGTATTGGAGGAATTATCTGCTTTCTCTTCTAGCTTATATTACATATATATACGTATAATTGAAATAAATATGGTAGTAAATCAGAAGTTTACAGATCCAAATAATTTTTTTTTGTATGATCGGCTAATAATAATAATTTCTTTGAGTTTAATATTCTTTATTGGTTTTCAGTGGCCTTTACCACAAATTTTTGATTATCTATTATTAGTATTAGTATTTTCTTCCGCTACAAAACTCAATGTTATATAACTTATTTTGGTTAATTTCCAAGAAATTTACTAGTGGTACAGTTTTTGTCCCCTGTTATGTAAACCAATACTTCAGTCCCACTATGATATGAACATGTGTATTGTGTAGACATGTGTTAAAGAATTTCTATGGTCATTAATTTGCACCGATGGTCAGGTAATTTACTAATTACTCAATCCAATTATCTATATTGTGTATCATTTGTCCTCAATTTGTTATTATTGTTACAGTAAGAAACAGAAAGACACATAAAGCGATTTTATGTTAATGAGATCATAAATATTAAATATAGAAAGTTTTGCTATTCTTATTATATATCATTTTTTTTCTTCTTAAATTTAATTAAGAAATTGAAATATATTATTTATATTTTGTAATTAGAATATAATGAGAATTACTCTCTGTGTTTGGATATTTATTGCACTTAGTCTAATAATAATGATTTATTTTACGAAATTATAATTTGTGACTAAGATTAAATAAGTGTGTATCCCGAATTCTCATGAACATGTGAATTACCTGTAATGCATTGTGTTGGTGAGTTTATTAAATTTACAAGTGAATTATTATACTTGATATAAATTTTAATTTCTTGGATACTTGAACATATGCAAATTGCATATATGAGTACTGTGTGATTACTACAAAAAGGAATTTAATTTGCTAAATTTTTTGATATAAATTAAAATTTGAATTTGGTTTTAGATTGAGATATACTCATTCATGTTTGGTAAATCATAAAGGCACATGAGAGTCTTTATTTGATTGCAAATTTTTTTATTTTTCTATAATTTTATGACTTGTTTATGGTACACTACCATGTAAATACTTGTTATTTATGACATATTATTAATGTCATTTATTATTATAGATGATCAATTTTCACTAAACTTGAATTTAATATTCTTGAATTCAATAAGAGTAATTATTTAACATGGATTGATATTGAAATGCATTTGAATGCTAACGAGTTGGGTGAAACTATTAATGAAAGAAATATATATAACATCAAACCAAAACAAAGTAAAGGTTATGATCCTACTTAGACCTCATGTAAGTGAGGATTTAAAAGTTGAATATCTCACTGTTAAGGATCCTCGTATTCTCTAGAAGAACTTTAAAGATCGATACGATCACTTGAAGGTTGTGGTCCTACCACAAGCTCAATATGAATGGTTAAATATACACTTACAAGATCTTAAGTTTGTTTCATAATACAATTCAGTTATATTTAGAATCACTACACAACTGAAATTGTAATGATAAAATTACAGATTATGATATGCTATAAAAGATATATACTACTTTTCATGTCTTTAACATGCTCCTACAGTAGCAGTATAGAGAGCGAAAGTTTACAAAATATTATGAACGTATTGCTTATCTTCTAGTGGCTGAAAAGAACAATGAATTGCTAATAAGAAATCATTAAGCTAGGCCCACTGGTACAACATCAACCCCCTGAAGTGGATGTTGTAGATAACCAAAAGTTAAAACTCAAGAATGAGGTGTATTTGGTAGATTAAGAGAATTCTGAAAGAGAAATAACTCACATAGAGGAGACAACTCAACTCAATTTATAGACTCCCTGAAGTAGTAATTGGCTAAGATTTTTCATTATTATTATTATTATTATTTTGTTAGATTATATCGATAAGTTGTTTATCTATATTATTTTGTATTATAATCTATGACTAATTTCATTATTGTTTTATCCTCAATATACATGAAAAACATATTGCGTTGAACCTGTAATTCAAGCATTAAACTTGTAGTTCAATAATTAAACCTTGAAGGTTTGGTATGACATGCCATTATGCATATAATACATACTCTCCCTTACAACTTGTATATAAATGTGAGCTTAATATTTCTCATCTGCGATTTTTTGGTTGTGCAGTGTATATACTAATAACACCACCTCAAAATGGGTCCATAAAGGAGACTCATAATTTATTTTGATGAGGCACATTTCTCGACATTAAGGGGAGGAAAAGCACCTGTTAGTGCTAATGAATGTCGAGAAATTTCATGGAAGAAAAATCGTTTAAACAGTTTTGATCTACGTACAAGTCAGAGTGAACTAGAAGTTCAGA
This sequence comes from Vernicia montana, assembly GCA_949750685.1. Lineage (NCBI taxonomy): Eukaryota > Viridiplantae > Streptophyta > Magnoliopsida > Malpighiales > Euphorbiaceae > Vernicia > Vernicia montana. The sequence goes on along the minus strand of CATKHJ010006428.1, from coordinate 9,541 downwards.
AAATAATAGAGTTGCAACAAATTGTAACTCAACTGTCATATGCATTTTACAGATGCTAAATACATTTTACATATGTTAAAAGAGTGACCAAGTCTCAAATTTCAACTGCTAATACCCCAGCAAGGGTTGTGATTCCTATTGAAACTAGAAAATCAATCGAGCTCAACACATACCAGAAGCGTGGATAGTAAATTGGAACTAAAGATAAAAATCCACGGAAAAAGAAAAAGTAGCGTCTTTAAGAAAATCTCCTGAAGAGAAGCCTCTTGAAGAGGGAGATCTTAGTTAAAGAGCTATAGCCAATGATGAGACACGGACTGAGACAATGGAACAATTATATCCTCCAGATATGACTCCTAAAGTTGATGATTAGATAAATGAAAATTATGAGATCTCGATTAATTTTGTGATACAAGAGAAAGATTTGATAGAAATTCATTTATCGTCGACGATGAATATGCCTTAACAGTAGCTCTTGCTGTCTCAAGAGACAATCTGGATCCAGAACCTATGAATATAAATGAATGTCAGCATAGACACGATTGGCCATCATGGAAAGAGGCCATTCAGGCCGAGCTAGACTCGCTATTTAAACGCATGGTATTTGGACTTGTTATGCTGGCTCCCCAAATATGAAACCAGTTGGGTATAAATGGGTGTTTGTCCAAAAGCATAATGAGAATAATGAAGTGGTAAGATATAAAGCGAGACTAGTTGCCAGGGTTTTTTCGCATAGACCTGGTATTGACTATGAGAAAACTTATTATCTTGTTATGAATATAATCACGTTTCGTTACTTGATTAATATGGTAGTTAAAGAAAGACTTGATATATGCCTTGTGAAAATGATATTTATGTGAAATTTCCAAAAGGACTAAAGATACTAGAGATGAATACACGCCAAACACGTGACATGTATTCCATCAAATTACAAAGATCCCTGTATGGATTAAAGCAATCTGGACATTTGTGGTATAATCATTTGAGTGAATCCTTTTTGAAAGAAGGATATGTGAATAATACACTATGTCCATTTGTATTCATAAAAGACCATAGAATGGTTATGTTATTATTGCAGTATATGTTGATGATCTAAATGGAACTCCTAACAAATTTTTGAAAAGTAAGTTGGAGATGAATTTAGAAGAAACAAAATTTTTTATCGGCATGCAAATCGATTATTTATCCCCAAATGAGTCCTAGTACACCAGTTTACTTATATGGAAAAGGTACTTAAGCAATTTTGTGTAGATAAATCATTTCCCTTAAGCACACTAATAGTATCTGTTCACTAAAAATGAAGAAATACCCTTTTTAGACCTAAAGAAGATAAACAAAGAGCCATTAATTAGTCTTGAAGTACCATATTTAAGTGCTATAGTTGCACTCATGTATCTTGCAAATTGCATCAGGCCTGATATTGCATTTGCAAGAAAAATTCCTAACTAGGTATAGCTTTGCATCTACCAAAAGACATACGAAGTGGTGTAAAAGACTTATTGTATTATCTTCGAGGCACTATTGATTTAGTTATATTTTCATATAATTTATATATGACATTGGTCTATATGCAGATACTGGTTATTTGTCTGATCTCCATAATAATAGATTTCAGAGTGGCTGTGTGTTTACTTATAGTAGTACTGCAATTTTATAAAGGTTTGTAAAGCAAACTATGGTTCTGAAGTACCTCAATAAAAGATGCTCCCACTATGTTGTTTGAGAATAATGCGACATACATTGTACAAATTAAAGGTGACCAAACTAAACATATTTCACCCAAATTCTTTTACATGCATGAGCTCCAGAAAAACGGTGAAATAGATATCCACCAAATTCGCTCGAATAACAACCTAACAGACTTATTTACCTGATGTGATATTTCAATGACATTATTTCGTCGATTGATATGCGTCGTGTTAAAATGTTGTCCTCATCAGGGGGAGCGAATTAGTATGAGATTGTACTCTTTTTCCTTAGTCAAGTTTTGTCCCACAAGGTTTTCATGGCCAAAGGTTTTAATGAGACAATCTGTGCAATAACAAAATAACACATAAATTATATGCTTTTCCTTAGCTATGTTTTTTCCCACTTGGTTTTTCTAGCAAGATTTTTAACGAGACATATTCATAGTGCAAGTAATATTCAAGGGGAGTGCTATAAATTATTATATGTGGATGTTACTTAAACTGAATTTATTCACAAAAGTATTACCAAACGCGACATTTGAAAAGTTGGTGCACGACATTGGAATACAGCGACATAGATATCTCAAATGACATTAATTTGAGGGGGAGAAATATGCACTGTACTCTTTTCCTTGACCAGAGTTTTTCCTACTAGGTTTTTTGTAATACCCCGAATGTATGTATGAACTTTCAATCATCATATGAATGAAATTATGTTAGTATATTATGTGCATGAATGAGTATAAGTTGAATTATGAGAATTGAAGATGAATTCCCTGAAGTAGAGCTGCAGGGCATGAGTCGCGCCCGCGATAAGGAAGTCGCGACTGTGACATTGATTTCGCGTCCAATGTAGAGACCACAACGCAGACAGCAAATCTCTCTGCCTGAAATTGCCACCAGAATGAACAGTCACGTGAACAGTAGTACGTTGCTACCACGAGGCTCATATTGTGACTGCGATGGGCTTGTAACGACTGCTACTCCCATCGGGGACAGATTTGGGAAAACAACTTTTAAAAGGGAATTAAAGCCCCAAACTTCATTTTCACGAGCCATCAGAGTTTCTAAACTCATTTTCTCTCAAAAAAACACCCACCCACTCACATTAAATGCTAAGAACTTCATTAATTGCTTCAACTAAAGGATCTAGAGTTGCATTTGTCCATTCCTTCTTCCATTTCTTGAAGCATTTACTGAGGAGGTGAGTTAGGATTTTGGTTTTCTTTTATAATTCTTCTTCCTCATTGTTATAATCCATGTTTAGGGAGAGTATATGCTTAGAAATTATGAGTCTAGCATGTGTACAGTGATTCTAAGGGTATTAATTGATCTATTCTCCATTATATGTGTTTATGTGTTAATAGTTCCACCTAGAAGAAATCATGAGTACCATGATGGTTATGATGAATTGATGTGATTATGGATCTTCTATAGAGAGTTATAGCATTCTTTTTAGCTAAGATGAGTATTTAATATACTATTATGCTTATACCTAAATTCCATGAAATTCTATCAAGCATATGTTTATACTTGTTATTCAATTACTATATGAAAACCAAATGATTATGAGCTACCATGAATAATATTTCTATAGTGATTAAATTATATGTATGAAACCTAGCCATTTGGTTATTCTTTATGATATATGTATATGAACCTTGTAATAGAAATCCCCCAAACTGATGTGAGACAAACATCAGACTTTGTACACATTGTACCTATGGATAAGGTATAATATTCGAACCCTAGTTGGGAAGGGTAATGATCCTAGTCATGAAGTCTGATCTACTTCATGTAGCATGTCCGTAAGGGGACCACTGCTTAGAGTATACTTGTAAAGAAGCCTCTGCTCATCAGAAACAAAGCATGCTTGTAAGGAGGATTGTTGCTTAATTATATGGAGCATGCTTGTAAGGAAGCCTCTGCTTGATTTCTATATAAATATGTATCTATGGCCGTTAAACCAAATTGATATTCATTCTTTATATGATTCCATATGTTATGTATCGTGAAACCTAACCCAAAGTTTATTCCATTGATATGATAAAATCCCAAGTTGAAAGGTATGGTAGTATATTCTTTACTCACTACTTTATCTCATTAGTGATTTCATTTTTTCAGGAGATTAGAAGTTCATCGGTTCGGTTCTTCAAGCATTCTCCTCCCTAAAGAACCAAGTGGATTAACGTAATTTCACCTTTATTTATATGTAATTGACGTCTATTCTAGATGCTCTATGTGTGTAAATGAGAGATATTATTTTGGCCTTAGTGGCATTATTGAATGGTTAGTTATATGTATTAACTTATGATATGAGATGTTATGAGCAAGGTATTGTGTTGTTATGAGAATGCATATGTATGTATGGATATGTATGTTTCATGTTGAGATATTGGGTATGAGTTATATGTTTAGTTGCATTGATGCTGTATGGATTGTATGTTTTATGGGTTCTACGGGTGGTTAGTGGACTTATGCCTACCCATATCCTAGAACCGTCGCATCTCCCGAAGTGGGGTGTGACAAAGTTAGTATCAGAGCCTGGTTAAGTCTAGTTTAGACTATATGAGTCATAGAGTATATGAACACCATGGAGCATAGGAAACTTCCTCTATGTCTATTGAAGTTATCGTTTAACCTAGAACCGTTGCATCTCCCGAAGTGAGGTGTGACAAAGTTGGTATTAGAGCCTGGTTAAGTCTAGTTTAGTCTATACGAGTCATAGAGTATATGAACACCATGGAGCATAGGAAATTTCCTCTATGTCTATTGAAGTTATCATTTATGTATAGATCCGCGTTATCTTATATGTGTTATGTCTTCCCTTGTTTGCTATATTATAGATGCCTCCTAGAAGAGAAAGGGGAAGAGATAGACCAAGACGTGTGCCCATTTAGAATGTGGGGTTATCAAATGTGGCTTCATATATCGCTTCCATTCATGAAGAACCACTTGAGCCGCCAAGGGCTAGACGCCTAGTTCAAGCTGAAGAAGTCAATGTTCCACCAAGGGGTGATGACGAAGATTTGAGGCGTGAGAATGAATAACTACGCTGGGAATCAGATGAATTAAGATGGATGATACAAAGAGATGCTAATGTAGCACCACCGCCACCTCCTCCACTGGTACAAGAGAGAGTTCCACCTCCTCCGGCTCCTATACAAGATAGAATGCCACCTCCACCAGTTCCTGTTAATGCTCCAGTCCCTAGGCAAATGGCTAGAGGGGCGATTGATAAAGGTGGGGTGAGTATTTATGCTTTTTTAAAGATGGGGCTACCGGATTTCCACGGTAAAGATAGGGAGGGACCACATGGATTCTTAGATGTGGTGAAGAAGGTAGTGAAGAGACTTCCATATTCGGATGCTAAAGCCATTGAGTTGGTAGGTTTATTAATAAAGGACAATGCTTGGGACTGGTTCCAAAGGCACGTCGAGACCCAACTGTATGGTGATGCTCCGCCTTCATAGGAACAATTTAAGCAAGATATGATTGATGAGTTCCTAATTAAAGAAGAAAGAGAAAGCATGGTAGCTCAGTTTGAGGGCTTGAAATAGAAGGGCAAGTCTGTGACCGAATATGCTAAAGAGTTTATCAGATTGAGCAAGTTCGCTCAAGAGATTGTTCCTACTGAAGCTTCACAAATCAAGAGATTTAGAAGGGGATTGATTGCTCCATTGCACAATTCTCTATATGCCATAGAGTTTATTTCCCTATCCAAGCTTATTGATAAGGCTAAGCAGATGGAAGCAAAACGCAAGGAAGATAAAGTGGAATGGGAACAAAGATCTAAGAATAGAGGTAAGGGCCAAGGTAGTTCAAGTAGAGGTGGAGGGAATGGTTCACAGATGAGAGCTTCTGAGTATACCACTTCCACTGTTGTTCAGACTCAGCCTTCATGAGGCCAAGGTCAGGGTCAGCCAAAGAATACATCAGTGGCTTCTATTCCTAGAGTTATGAGTGTATCTAGACCCTCTCAGCAAGGCTATGTCTATCCTACTTGCTCTACTTGTGGGAGGAAACATGAGGGAGCTTGCAGACTTCTCTCCAGATTGTGTTTCAAGTGCAATCAATCGGGCCATTACATTAAGGATTACCCACTATCTAGAGAGCAACAGAGTGTTCCTATTACCTCACAGCCTACAATTCAGATGAGCAGAGCAGATACTAGAGTTATAGGAGGCAGAGGCAGAGGTCAAGGACTTGTACAAAGTTCAAGGCAAGTGATAGAAGGAAGAGGACATGGCAGGGTGTTTGCAGTTAATCAGCAGGAGGCCCATACCTCCAATACCACAGTGATAAGTATTCTTTCTATCCAAGATGTGCAAGCTAGAGTCTTGTTTGATTCGGGTGCTACCCATTCTTTTGTGTCACCGTGTTTTGCTAAAAGATTGGGAAAAGGAAGAGATATTATGAATGTTCCTTTAGAAGTGTCCACACCTCTAGGGAAAACAATAAATGTGAATTATTTGTACCTTCATGCATTGTAGAGATTGGTGGGAGGAAACTTCCAAGTGACCTGATTGAGTTAGAAGTGCTTGAATTCAATGTGATTCTTAGCATGGACTGATTGTCCAAATACCATGCACACATAGATTTTTATGAGAAGAAGATAGTGTTCAAGCCGTAGGAAGAGAATGAGTTTATATTTCAAGGAGATAGAAGTGACGTGCCTTCTAATTTGATATCGGCTATTGGGGCGAGAAGACTTCTAAGGAAGGGGTGTCAAGGATATTTGGCACATGTGCTTGATACGAGGAAGACTCCTAATGAGGTATAGCAAATACCAATAGCTAGTGAGTTTCAGGACGTATTTTCAGAAGAGTTGCCGAAGTTGCCACCGAAAAGAGAGATTGAGTTCAATATCGAACTTCTTCCTGGTACGCAACCAATATCCATTCCTCCATACAGAATGGCTTCTGTGGAGTTGAAGGAACTGAAAGTGCAACTACAAGACTTATTGGATAAGGGATTCATAAGGCCAAGCAATTCGCCATGGGGTGCTCCATTCTTTTTTGTAAAAAAGAAGGATGGTCCTATGAGACTATGTATCGACTATAGGTAGCTGAACAAAGTAACGATCAAGAATAAGTATCATTTGCTAAGGTGTGAGGCCTCGCCTGAGTACCGGTCCGATCCGCTAGAGGGGATCAAAATGCTCATTCGGGTTTAGTCTCACGATGGAACCCTCGGGTTCGGATTGGTTGATTTTGAAAATGAATTTCGGAGTCGCCACCTTAATTTATTTTTTAATTGGAAAAAGTTAAGGGAAAACCCATTAATGACTCTAATTATTGTTCAATAGAAAAAATGCACTAGCCTCGATTACCAAAGAGAATTTGGGGACTAGGTTTTCGGTTTTTTTTTTTATATATTTGTTTGGCAAATTTAATACACAATGACTTAAAATTGATTTCATGAACACTTATAAATGAATGAACAATAATGTATGAATCAAAATAAAGCAATAAAGTAATTGAATATAGAAAATAAATAAGAATCTTAAATTTACAAAGTAAACCAAAATAGGGGATACTTTCTCTAGCCCTTATGGGATTCTAAGAAAGCAACACATTCCCCAAAATTAAATCCAAATAACAAAAAGTAAATGAAAGAAAGAATCCAAATAACAAAAAGCAATTAAAGAAAGAAATGAAAGAAAGAACAAAAAACAGAAAAGAAAGTGAAAGAAGAAGATTCATTTTAATTGGATTTGTTGCTTTCAGACAAGTATGCCTACGTATCCCTTCGAATGGGAATCAAAATCCATGTAGTTCGCCTTCTTACGAAGGAGGTCTGTTTTAGTCTGAACCTTTTATCATATTTCAGTTCATTGATTAAAGGTTGGTTGATTGGTTTTAATCAAACAAGTTGATTACCAAGTTGTTAATTAAGTCAAGTTAAATTAACAAACAAAAGAGGATCAGAACAAGTTAATTAATTCGGTTTCTAATTAACATGCCTTTTAAAAGCGATTAAAAGAAAAGGATTGAAGAGATGGGGATCATATTAAGGAAAAGGGGAAAGCAATGACTAAGCTAGAATAAAAGAACTAAAAGAAAGGGAAATAAAGAAAATGGAACATGCAAAGGGAAACAAAAATAAAGCAATAAAAAGAAACTAAGCTAAAACGAAAACAAAAACAAACAAAGCAATAAAGAAGCAAAACAAAACTTTAAAACAAATAAATAAACAAATGAAAAAGGAAGAAAATAAATACCTTTTGAAGACGAGGCTTGGGGACGTATGGACGGAGCGGGCGACCGAATCGTAATTCCACCTTGACTTGACTCGGCGGAACCAAAGCCTCCAAATGGCTACTAGGACGGCTTTTAGGACTCCCTCGAACTGGCTTGAGAGAACCCACAAACAACCACCCAACAAGAGAAAAGTTTTGAACTAAAAGGCAGCTCTTTCGAACTAAGTCTTTGAAAAAAGCTAGCTTTTAACCAATAAGGTTTGATTTGAGCTAGTCAAGTGTATTGAATTGTGTAAAAATGAGTTGGGGGGGGGGGGGGGGGTAGTTTATATAGGAATAACAGCTGGGGAAGTTTTTAACTTTTTCCAATGTGGGATTTGGCATTTTGAAGCTCGAAACCGCACACAGGCTTCCTAGGACCGCACACGGGCCATTCTGGACCGTATAGGAAAAACAGGACTACACAGAATAACCATGACTGCACAGGCGCTTTTTGGGACTGCACACAGCCTGTGCGGTCCCTGGGGGACCCTTTGCGGTCCTCTAGGTCAAACAGGGCTGGTTCGTCTGATTTTTTGACCCTTTCTTGCCCGTTTCAGCTTTCGAGATTTTCTCGCATGTCCGAGGGTTCAGACGATACAAAATTCAGGGTTCACAGCTACCCCCTTATCCGAATTGGCCGGTCTGGTGGGCGATTCTGATAAATGTGAACTCGGGAATATCTGGTATAAGTTCGGCAAATCTGATGACTCCAATCTGTTTTGGGAGGTCCAATTTGATACTCGGTCAGTTTTGAGATATTTATGAATTCGTCTGGATGGTTTTCCATTTTTCAGGGTATTTTTAATTTTATGATGTTTTTGTCATATCATGATATTTCCAATTCTGATATGGGTAAATGAGGTCTCTGATGAAAGAGAAAAATATTGCGAGTACATTGGAACTGACGGCGCTAAATTCTGACTTAAAACGGTTCTGAAATCGCGTCCCGAGTGATCTGGCAGTGGAAGTTACTATACAGGTGGACCCCCCTATATAAAGGAGTAACCACCTCACTTTTTTTCACTTTTCATCATTTGTTAGATTTTCATTATCTCTCTAACTTCTCTCTAGAATTCTTTTCTCTCAATTCTCTTAGAAATTCTTCATGGCTTCAGCTAGCGGTAGGCACACTCAGAGTTATCAGGCCCCGCAGGAGAATATTGACCCGTCGGATCTACTACAAGAGGTGGAGACTCATATTGCTCGTACCTGCGCTATGGAGGTATTTATGCTTATTCCTCCTTTTCTTTCCTGTCATATGTTAGCTTTGCACAAAATATGTGGACAATATGCTAAAATAGCTCAACTGAATTTTTTTTTTTTTTTTTTTTTGCAAAATGATAATTCAATAATAAAGGGAGTTAGCTATAGGGCTAGAGGAGGTCGGTTAAACCTGTCGGTTGTGGTTACCTTTCTAGAGATGCATCTGCGTGTTAGGGAGCTGATTATGCCGTCAGGGCTTCTTGGTTTTTTATCATTGGAGTATACTCATGAGAGTAACCTCCCTCTGTTGAGAGCTTTGGCAGAGAGATGGTGGGACACCACTGATACCTTCCACTTTTCGTGTGGGGAGATGACTGTGACTCCCTTGGATTTGACTATGCTGACG
>CATKHJ010006422.1:0-16907 GCA_949750685.1 Vernicia montana | reverse complement strand
AAGGTTGGTTGGTTGATTTTATTCAAGCATGTTGATTACCAAGTTGTTAATTAGTTCAGTTTTAATTAACAAACAAAAGTGCATCGAGTAAAGTTAATTATTTCAGTTCTAATTAACATGCAAAAGAACATTGATTTAATTGAATGAAGCTAATTAATTCGGATGCTAATTAACATGCAAAAGGGATTGAGTTGATTGAAACAAGTTAATTAATTCAGATTCTAATTAACATGCCTTTAAAGTGATTAAAAGAAAGGGATTGAAGAAATGGGGATCATATTATGGGAAAGGGGAAAGCAATAACTAAGCTATGATAAAAGAACTTAAAAGAAAGGGAATAGAAGAAAAGGGGAACATGCAAAGGGAAATAAAGCAAAGCAATAAAGGAAACTAAGCTAAAAAATAAAAAAAACTAAGCTAAAAGAAAAACTAAAAGCAAACAAAAGCAAGCAAAGAAAGCAAACAAAACTTCAAAACAAATAAATAAATAAATGAAAAAGGAAGAAAATAAATACCTTTTGATGACAAGGCTTCGGGACGTATGGACGGAGCGGGCGACCGGATCGCAATTCCACCTTGACTTGACTCGGCGGAACCAAAGCCTCCTAATGGCTACTCAGACGGCTCTTAGGAATCTCTCGAATTGGCTTGAGAGAACCCACGAACAACCACCCAATAAGAACAAAGCTTTGAACTAAAAGGCAGCTCTTTTCGAACCAAGCCTTTAAGAAAGCTAGCTTTTTAACCAATTAGACTTGATTTTAGCTACTTTTGTGTGTTAAGTTGTGTGGAAATGAGTTGGGAAAGGGGGGTTTATATAGGTAGAGAGGTTAGGGAAGATTTTTAGATTTTCCAATGTGGGATTTGACATTCTGACGCTCAAAATCGCACACAGGGCTTCTGGAACCGCACACGGGGCTTCTGGGACCGCACAAGACAAACGGTGACCATAAAGACACTTGGTGACCATACAAAATGAATTTGGGACTGCACACAGGCTGTGCAGAACCGCACAGGCCTTGTGCGGTCACTGATGGGCTTTCGACGCCCGATTTCGCCGATTTGACCCGTTCTCGCTCGTTTCAACTCCGTTTTTGGTGATTCCAGTTGCGTTGTGCTCATTATTTAATCATGGATGATATGAAGATGTTTTAAAGGCCAAATAGTAGGTTCTAGGTCCCGAGGCTCGAATTCTCAGTTTTTGGGCTTTTAGCGATCTTTGGCGATTTGGCTTCCGGAGGTCTTTTTACCGAGCCTAGGTGCCATTAAGGTTCAAATGCATACTAGAGGGTGCAAAATTAAGGGTTCACAGCTGGTATCATTGTGTAGTTCCCATAAACTAAATTTTAAGGAGTTGCCCCATGGCCATTTTCAAATTGGTTCAAATTTCCTAAAGTCCTTCTGATAAGAGCTTATGCCAAACCTTTGGGTTATCCTTAACCATTTTCTGGATGTTCATTTTGATCACTTTATTGGTTGCTTCGGCTTGCTAATTAGCTTGCGCATAATATAGAGTGGAATGAACAAGTTAGATACCGAACTCTTTACAAAATTTCTTCTCTTCTTCTCTTATGAACATAGTCCCTTGGTCGATCGTTATTGTTTGAGGTAAACTAATTCGGTGAAGTATATACTTTTTGAAGAACTTGATGACCGACTGCTAATTTTCTACCTTAAGTGGTATTGCTTCAACCCATTTAGAAAAGTAATCGGTTACCACCAAGATGAAGGAATGTTGTATGGATGAGGGCATATATATTTTATCGATCACATCCATTACCCATCCTATGAAAGGCCAAGGCTTAATTACTGAGTGAAGTTCATCAACTCGAGGCAATTGGATTGGGCCATGCTTTTGGAAAGCTTCACATCCCATAGCATATCTAAAGCAATCATTTTCTATGCTTGCCCACCAGTAGTCATATTGTTTCAAAAGCTGCCTCATTAATTTTTTAGACTGATGAGCTCTTTCCAGACCTTCATGTACCTCAGCCATAGCTAACATTACTTCTTTAGGGCCAAGGCATAATAATAACTATTTACTAGGGTGTCTTCTGTATAGTTCTCCCTTATCTTGCCAAAATCTCAGTGCAATAAGTTTTGTCCTGTGATATGCCCCCAAGGAAGGATCCTTCAGATATTCAATCAGTTCGGTTCTCCAATCTAGGTCAAATCAATATTGAAGATACCCTAATGCTTTTCAACTTGTTGTTCAAGTTGATATATTCCCTTAATGCACAAAATTGAGGTCGGCCTGTACTCTAATGGGACTTCTCTGAACTAAGTCAAATAGCCCGATGCCCCCTATGCAAGTTGGTTTGCCTCTTCATTTTCGACCTCAAAGCAATGCCCCCTATGCAAGTTGGTTTGCCTCTTCATTTTCGACCTCAAAGCATACTCTAAGGAGAAATGCTCAAAACTATTAAGTAAATGCATAGCCTTATTACAATAAGACCGAAGTGCAAGTGATTCACAATTGTATTTGTCAGAAACTTGCTTGATGACAAGAAGTAAATCTCATTTTATATCCACTGAATGTACTTCTAGCTTGGTAAGGATCTCTAGGTTGATAAGTAAAGCTTCGTATTCAGCCTAATTATTTGTACAAGAAAATCCAAGTACAAATCCTAACTTAGTTACTATGCCCCCAAGCGAGGTGATGACTATTCTTACCCCAACCAAGCTTGTTGTCTTTGATCCATCAAACCACATTCCCCATGAACCATCGAACACGCAGTTGATTTCTTCTTCAATGGGTTTGCCCTTGATTGTATGGTGAGCTAAGAAGTCGACCAAGGCTTCTCATTTAACAAATTTCTGAGGCACATACTTGAGAGAAAATTTGAATAATGTTGCGGCCTATTTACCCATCTTGTTTCTTAGGAAAGGTCGAGACAAAATATACTTGATCACATCAGTCCTACTAATTACTAAGATTACCACATGGAGCATGTAGTGTATTAGCTTGGTGCATGAGAATTATAGTGCCATGCAAAGTTTCTCAACCAATGTATATTTTACTTCGTGTAAGTTCAAGCTCCTACTTAAATAATATATAGCTCGCTTAAAACCCTCTTGTTCTTGAGCCAGCATACTACCGATGGAGTTGTCTGAGGCCAAAATGTAAATGATCAATGGTTGTTTCGGCCTTAGAGTAGTCATCACAGGAGATTTAGTTAGATAAGCTTTGATTTCATCAAACACCTCTTGGTGTTGCTTGATCCATACGAACTTACTATTGCTTTTGGTTTTCAGCAAACCGTGTCATGACTAAAGTTTTCCTACTATGTTTTTCCATAAATCTTCTCAGGAAATTGATTTGGCCAATCAAATTTTGAAGTTCCTTCTTGGTTTGGGGAGGTTGAGTTTCAATTATGGCCTTGGCTTTGTTTTTATCAACTTCCACTCCTCTTTGGTGAACTAAAAATCCTAGAAAATTCCTTACCAATACTCCAAAAGCACATTTGAGAGGATTCATTTTAAGCTTATGCTCCCTCATTCCCTTAAATGATTTCCTGAGATCGACCAAGTGTTGATCCTCTTGCTGTGACTGAACCACTACATCATCAATATACACTTCCATGAACTCACCGATCATATAATGGAAGATAGTATTCATTTCACTCTGATAAGTGGGGCCCAACATTCTTTAGTTTGAATGGCATTACAACCCATTCATAGGCTCTGATCTGCCCCAGACATTAAAAAGTTGTCTTACTCACATCTTCCTCAGTTATTTTGATTTGATTATACCCCGAGTGCCCATCCATGAAACTTAGAATTAAATTGCAAGCTTCAGTATCAATTAGCATGTTTGAGATCAGCATGGGGTACTCATCTTTTGGAGTAGCTAAGTTAAGGCAACCATTCCACGTAGGTGGCTGTTCTTATGAACTTTGCATCCAAGAGTCTTTTGATTTCTTCCCAAATTAGCTCTTCAACTTCCTTGGACATTCTTCTCATGGGTTGTTTGAAGGGCATATGTCCTGGCTTGATAGGTAATCCCTGACATATTATCATAATTCCATGCAAAACAATCCTTGAACTCTCTCAACAAGGCAATCAATTTGGTTTCAAATTCGGCGTTTAGTTTAGAACTGATGAAAATAGGTCAAACATCATCTTTGGTGCCTAGGTTGATTTCTTTCAAAGGTTCTTGCACTTCTATAGGCTTGTCTTGGAGCTTGGGAGATGCTACCTTTAAATCCTTAGCTGTAATTGGGCCGAGGGATCTTACTCTTCATCTTTATAAATGCACTCAGCCACAACTATATTATGCTCTTAGACAAGAACCTTGATCTTCTTCTAGAATTCTCTATATTGTTTGGACTTAACAATTAAAAATGTTGAAAGATAATGCTTGGTTAGCCAGCCAAACTGATGTAGGCCGAAATAATTCATCGGCTAAAATCCTTAACTGATAAATGGATGTTACCTCAGGCTGCTTCTTAACACACTTGCCATTGTCTGAATGTATTAACTCTATTACTCTAGTATGAGGTTCATAAAACAGTGCATCTGCCATATGCACTTCTTCCCCAAAAGGATCCATATCAGCATGGATGATTTCAATGTACCCTTTCCTAAACAAGATGAGTATTTGGTGTATGGATGAAAAGATGCACCCATTAAAATGGATCTAGTCTCAGCCTAACAAGATGTTATAGTTACTCCTTACATCTTCCATAAACATGTTAGACTATATGCCCTAAAGCAGTGCATATTTTATGTAAATGTAAAACTTTATCTCTTAATGGCAATATAAATATTTGTTTCTTTAAATGAAAGTGTTCCATTATAATTATACCTATATTCCTTAAGTATTTTGTAAGAGTATCCATTCTCAAGTGTTGAGAATATGAATGACATATTGCTTTCAAATAAATACTTTAAAATGTTCATGGTCATAGGATTAATGACTGGGCTTCATTAATTCTGGAAGACCATCACCTTTGTTTATATTCTATAATCAGTATGTGATACTTATGATTACAGAGGTAGTGAACATCATGCTGCTTGGCAAATGTTATCGATACAAACATATGGATATTTATATGATGAATAGTTAAATAATGACGTTAGATGATGATAGCATGGAGTTTTACTGTTAGTCAATAAATCATCATATAGGTCATAATTGTGCATATAGTCCTTTGACTTGAGGGACACTGTATCTCATGCACTACTAGTTAGGATTTATTACTGCTTACATACTGATGCTATTCATATAAAGGTATATGACATGTGATATTTCTAACTAGTTATGTATGGAGGTAAGTGATTGCCAAGAAAGAATTCATTAACTTAAGTAAACAAGGAAGAAATCCTATGCTATCTGATTATTGTTGATAAGTAAATCCTTGGATGAGGTAGTTAAGATTCACTAGAAAAAGTTTCTAGTAGGAATCAATTTTATCAAGAATTAGAATCGAGATAAAGACATATGATCAAAGCATATTAGGGTTTGACTAATTCATGACCCTAGCCTAGATCAGGATTTTGTAATTAAGGGATTTTAGTGTACATTAATTATGATTGATGGTCTATGAAATGAATAAGTAATCAAACACTTACATTCATTCTAATTCGGCAGTCATAATATGTTTTACTAGGCGTTACTCATGACTTATGGGACTAAGGGTAAAATAGAGATTATACATTAGTAGAGAAAAATATTTTCTCAATCTCATTGCTAATTAGACATGAACTTAGAAATCACACACCCAATAGTTTCACCTTTCAAGTATAAAAGGTTTACCATAATAATTAATTAAAATGTTTAATTAATTGATTAGTGGTAAATGGATTGAACTTGTAATTAAATTTACAAGGACCCTATCATATCCTGAAGTTTAAATCTACAATGGTTTCTTTTCAATTAAATCCTAATTTATATATGATATAAATTAAAAGGATTAAATTGATAAAAGCTATGGACTAATATAAAGATTTAATTTTGAGCTTTAGTGAAAACCCTAAATACATGAGATGTAGCCCAAACCCATATGAGATATGGAGGAGGCATTTTAGGGGTTAGAGAAATTCACTAACCTTAGCCCATTTGATGGATTTAAGGGTTAGAGAATTTTCACTGAGGTAAAAATAGTCATTTCTTCTTTAAGGCTTTGTGGAAATATCCACTAACCCTAAAGGGTAAAATGGACATTTCATTTTTTGCTTAAAGTCAATAAAGCAAAACTAATATCTTTTTTGTTTCCTTATATCCAACAAAGTGTTTTTGCCTATAAAAGGAAGAGGAAGACATTAAGTTTGGATAAGTGATGAATATCTTTTTCATAAGCAAACTTAATAGTTAAGTTTTGAGAGAAAATAAAAAGAAGAAAGAGTTCTTCAAAATATTGTTCTTTGTTCTCTGTGAAAGAATAAAAGTTTGTTGTTGATAAAAGATTAATCCATAGTAACAAAAATAAATCAATTCATCCAAGGGTTTGGAAAAGGAAGATCTTGAATCAAATTAGGCAACTAAAGAGGGAGAATCAAGAACATCTAAAGAAACCAAAAGGAACCTTGAAGGTGGAACATGGTGTGGATGATCTAGAGGCTTCACACTTGGGGAGCTTTTAGGAAAGGAAGAAGAATTAAAGTTCATACGCTTCAATAGGTAATATGATTACCACTTGCTTCTTCTTTCTTCTCATATGTGTTTTACACATAAATTAATTTGATTGCTTTGAATGGATGTTGGACCTAAAATGGGTGAAGTGAAATTTTAAAATGTTTGAAATTTCACCCCACCACCTAACTTCCGCTTAATTGGCGCCCATCATTCCTTTAAAACATACCTTCATGCCAAATTTCACGATCGACCTTCATTTGCATTAAGATGAAGCCTTCTGCCATTATTCACCCTAGTGAAGTTGGTCATTGAAACATCGACCTTTTCAAGATCTTCTTTATTCAAACTGAGCTTCTTCAACATACATAAAGGCAAAATATTTACCCCTGCTCCATTGTCCACCAACACCCTATTGATAATCACCCCATTAATTTCGGCCTTTATGTATAATGTTCAAATTTAGTTGGTCAAGCATGGTGGTGGTTCCTTAATTAACATTGATTTTCGAACCTCCTTTTCATCTTTATATGTTGATTCAACTTCCAATACATCCCCATCTAGTGTGAACTATTGCCCAGGTTTAGGGAAAAAATTAATTGGCAAGTAGCATACCATGTTAATACTAGTCTCGGTAATTGCCCTCTTACCTGCTTTGGAAATGTCTCCTGCTGATGTTCCTCCTCAAGTTGATACTCGGGTTGCTTTGTCTTAAGCACCCATACTCTTTTCTTCTTATTGCTCGGGCCAATTTCCTCTACTTTGTAAAGGTTTTTCTTGATGATCAGACTGATATAACTTGGCTTTCAGCACCAGACTTTTAGCTACATCCTCTTTTAGCCGAACCATAACTTCGACTGCCTTTTGTTTGTTCCTGGATTTAACATGTTTTGCTACCTTGGCTACCTGTTCAACTCTTTTTACCTGCCTCTACCTCTGCAACCTCCTTTTCTGAGTCTTTGTTTTCTGAGTCTTTGTGAGGGTCGACCTATTGGATTGCTTTGGATCGATCCTATCAAAGACACTTTTCTTGTGGGGTGTATGAGTTTCCCACTTCTCGGTATGCTGAGGTTTTGGTTTAAAGGTGACAATTTCCTTTGACTGAGACTCAATTTGGTCCCTTTGACTTGGTCCAGCTGACTACCCGCCACTTTTGGTAGTTGATGGTTTGGTCTGTGTGGTCTTGCCTACCTTCTTTCTTCATATCTGGACTGATCTAGGGGTTGCCTTGCTCTTTGAGCCAACACATGTCTCCATTCTCTCAGCTGCGTTGTTTTGTTACTTGCAGCATGAGGTTCTGTATATGGATCCTTGTCCTTTTTTGGCTCCTTGCGCTTCAGCACCACATGAGATTCAGATTTACAAGAAGAGCAAACTAAACAGGTGTTAATCATACCAATCTTAAGTTGAGGACCTCCGGCTTTCTGACCTTCATCTGGCCAAGATTTTTGTGGTTCAGACTACTCCATTGGCCTTTTTCCTTCTGCTTTTGTTTGCAAGTCTACCTTTTCCTTAGGCCGAACAATTGGGTTCGATTGTAGGTTACCTACCCCTAGTATTTTGATGCCAGTAGTATTAGTCTTAGTCATATTAACCAAAGCCTTGGGGAATGGATTTGTCTCCACTATGGGTGTTTTTCCTTTGCTCGGCAATGCAAGCGTTCCTTATTGGATAGCCTTTTGGATGACATTCTTGAAGACTATGCAGTTGTTGGTGTGATGCGTGAAGGAATTGTGCCACTAGCAGTAATCCTGTTTTGCCCGCTATTCCACTAGAAGAATAATGTGTCCAGCCAATAAAGTGATTTGATTTTCTTTGAGTAAGCAATCAAATATCTCATCGACTTTGTTCAACTCAAAAGAGTACTCTTTTGCTATTTTGTTCGGGTTAAGCTTTACTGCCTTCCTCTTGAAAGCGGATGGTTTTCTCAAGGCCGAACACTCATAACGGGCATCTGATTTGAGTTTAGCCAAGCATACTTCCTCTTCAGAGTCTGAAGATTCATCTTGATCAATAGTCGAAATATCTAAAGGATATCGATAATAGGAACCTTTGGATGAAGTTTTCCTCTGATCTTTCTCATTGAGCTATCTTTCATAACCATGGACTCGGTTAAGGAGGTCATAGAAATCCCTGAACTTGTGACCTTCAAAGTGCTTTCTGATAGTAATATTCATGCCACTAAATGCAAGGTTGGAAAGCTCAGCTTATAGATGTTAGCGTTGCAATAAGCCTTGATTTTTCTAAACCAAGCAATAAACTTCTCGACCGATTCTCCTGACATTTGGGTAGTCCTAGCCAAATCGGCTAAAGTAGTTGCTGGGTGAGTTAAGTAGAACTCTATATGAAATTGCTCTTCCATTTGAGTCCAGGTAATAATAGAGTATGGTTTGAGATTTGTATACCAAGTAAAGGCCGATCTAGTCAAAGAATTACCGAACAGTTGAAACTTAAGAAAGTTTTTGGCCGATGCTTCCCCATACTGTGCAATGAATATGAAAATCTGCACAATAATGTTTGAGTTATCCTCCCCAAAAAACAAGATGAACTCGGGGATTCGGTAGCCTCTAGGAAATGGATATACTCGGTCAATCCAATTAGGGTATGGTTTCCTATACACTGGTTGAGCAATATCCCTGAAATATATCCACATTCTCTTTAAAACTCTCATAAGGTCATTATCTATAGGTTGAGGGTTTCTATAATCATTTCAATCTCTTTCCTAGTTATCACTATCATCAAATTCATTATTAATGAGTGTGAACCCTTAATTTTGCACCTATAAAATTATTTCTAAACTGTCCAAAGCTAACCAGAATATTTTTCTATCCAAACTGATACCTTTTTTATCCTGACTGGTAATTTTTTAGAATTCAAAATACCCCAAAAACTGACTCGAAAATCCCAAAAGTTGAACCGAAGAACGAGAAGGCTTGAAAATCAAGGCATCTTGAAGACAGCTGAGAGCTAGGCTTGCGAAACTGCAGGCTACCTGCGCGCATCCGCGAGATTGTCTCGCGGCCGCCGCATGGAGTGTCTGCGGACGCACCATACGTCTTGCGGTCGTCGGGCCTGGTTTGGGGCGTCCACACTGACACGCCTGACACGCATGTCAGATGCATCAGTACGGAGCTAACGCGTGTCAATACTGAGTTGACACGTCTGCTAGAGGAGCTGACAGAGCCGCCATGTGTCCTGGCGCGTCTGCCAGCTAGTCTAGCAGACGTCCACCATTTTAACATACGGACGTACGCATGTTTGACGCGCGTCCGCGAATCGCTCTTGCAGTTGTACCCTTGTGCGGGGAAATAACATTTTTGCCCCTTCTTTAACCTACTTTTTTAGCTCTTTTTAGTCTTTTCACCCCTCATTTTTTCCTATAAATACTCCCCTCCATTCCTCATTTCAATTCACCCCTTGAGCACTTGTTGATAGCTATCTATTTGCCTTCTTTTCTCTCTCTCTCTCTAATTAATTTTCTCACACTCATTTTAAGTAATCACCCTAATCACTTTAATTAATTAAAAATTTATTTAATTTTAATTAATTAATTTTAAATTAGTTTTCACTCAATTTGATTAATTAATCCTTTTAATTAATCACTTTAATTAAGTAAAATTGGGTAATTAAGCAACCAAATTAAATTTTTTTTAAACTAACCTCGTTTTACGAAATAGAATTCCGCTCCAGCAAAACCGTTCTCCCGCCACACAAACCCAAAAAGAAGGTATAATCTCTTACCCTCACTCAAATCCCAAATCAAATCAATCCAATCAAATATGACCAATCCTTAAACCCTTCCACCTCATCGTGGAATGAACTACGTGGGTTTTGATCCCTATTCAATGGGGTACGTAGGTAAGCTTGGAATCTAAATCCAAATCCCCAATCAATCCCCTTCCCCTTTTATTTTTCAATATCAATCCATTGTACATCTAAATGTTAATTAATATTATTAATTAATTATTTTGGAATAAAGGAACGATCTTGTGATTTCCCTAATACCCATAAGGGTTAGAGAAAATACTTTCCTTTGCTTGTGTATATTTAAATACTTGCTCTTTATTTTCCCACGCACTCATAATTATGTCATGCTCATGCACTTTAAATCGTAATTAATATTTGCCATCCATGAAATCAATTTTCAAGTCAAATCAAACTAAAGAGCCAAATTAAGATTATTTTAAAAATCAAAAACCTAGTCCCCGAGCTCAACCTGGTTTGAGGACTAGTGACTTTATCCTTTGGTAAATTAATCAAAAATTAGTAAATTGGAGTCAAATTGAGTTTTTTCCTTAATTTTCCTATTAAAAATAAATTAGGTTGGCGACTCCCAAACCCTTTCAAAAATCAAATCAATTTTCCGAGACTATAGCCGCGTCCAATCGTGAGCACCGAAAATCAAACCTAAACCTCCCTTAAAAATCACTCACCTTTCCTTAAGGCTCATCCACATTTTTCCCGAGCGAGGCCTCACAGTTGGCGACTCCACTGGGGACTAGTTGCCACCCTTTTTCAATAAAAGGAAAGCAAATAAAGAGGATTACTATTTGGTTTGAATTTTTTCAAAATAATCTCCATTTGGCACTTAAGTTTAATTTGACTTTCATGCATCATTTTGCATAATAAAGGCTCATTGCCTAGCTCTAGATTTAGGAAAAAAATTTGATGGTGAGTAGAATTGGCTCAACAACTTTCTTTGAGTATGTTGGGAGATAGCGAAAGCATTCCACATCGCGATGAATCCCCGATCATTTCGGTGGTGTAACGAGCAATCCGTACTGTTGGACCCATGCGAGTCTCTTTGACTCATATGTGGTTAGGTATATCGATGCTCTAGTGGGACGAGGACCCTTAAACAGACCCACCCTTCACCTTTGTGCATATAGTTGCCTTAGCCTCAGACTTTAGGTTCCATGTACCATAATAATCAAGACTTTTCTATATATCCATGAAACCTTTTTACATGCATCATGACATTAACATACATACATGCATAAGAAACTTAAGAATAAAGTCTTCTCACCCTGTAAACCAAAAATCGGTGGTCTATCACCCAAAAAATACTCAACCAATAAATCTAGTGAAGGGAATCCTTTCATGATGTACCGTTGCATCTGTTTATCCTTTTCTTTAGTGTAATTTCTTACCTTTCCTTTCCATTTTTTCTTTTGAAGGTACCAATGGCCAACACATTTGATCAATATGCCATAAACACCTTTTTCACCTGCCTCCTCAAGAAACAAGAGGAAACTTTTCAAAATGCACTCACCACCGCCCTCAAAGCTCAAGCTAACACTTTCACCAATGCTCTCAGCACCTAATTTGCCAACTTCACTAACGCCCTTAGCACCCAACATCAGTCCATCCTCAATCAGGTCAAGGAAATGACCAATGCCACCACTGCTTCTACTCGTACCAAGCCCACTTCCACTCAGGCCGGTACAAGCTATGCTCCTACTTTCACTCCTCCCATTATCGATCTGACTAATAAAGGGAAGGCTTCCGACACCCGTATTTCTCCTGCTCTAGACTTAAATGCCACTGCCCCCTCTCCCACTATGAATATTTTTCAAAGTGGGGACTTCTCTAGCTTTCCCGAAGTTAAGAAACTAATGGAAAAATTTGAAGCTATGGAGAGAATTCTTAAGAATATCAAGAAGCATGAAGACATGATAGATGTCGACTCTCTAGCTCTCTTCCTGAATGCAAGGGTTCCGCCCAAGTTCAAAATGTCGGTCATGGATAAGTTTAACGGCACCACATGCCCCAAGACTCATCTCAAAATGTATGTGGGAACCATGAGACCATTTAGAGTGGATGACGAGCTCCTTGCTCAGTTATTCCAACAATCTCTGACCGGAGCTGCTGTCAAGTGGTTGTTAGATCTTGACCGAAACCACAAGAAAAGTTAGGATGACATATGTAATGCATTTGTCAAACAATACCACTATAACATTGAGGTGGATGTCATTTGCCAAGATCTGGAAACAACCAAGCAAAGATCAGAAGAGTCCTTCACCGTGTTCTTTACGAGGTGGAGGTCCAAAGCGGCACAAATGGTGAACCGCCCATCTGAAGTAGAGCAAATTGACATCATTATCAAGAATCTCCTCCCCCAATACAAGATTCATCTGCAAACTCAGTATCTCGCAGAATTCAGAGCTTTCATCGCCACTTCCACCAAGATCGAGGATTTAATCCGATTAGGACGAATCAAAGATGAATCCTCTAGTTCAAGGTATCACAAGAACAATAATTACAATGCCACTAGCTTAACCACTTAAAGAGGAGGAGATGTAAATGTTGTCTCTTATCACCAGCCAATGAGGTTAGAATCAAGGAGGACTTTCTCCGAGCTAGGCATGCCCCTCAGCACTGTTTACAAGAAAGCCCTAGAGGCTCATCTGGTTAAGCCCCTTGAACCACGAGCTCCTCCAAACCCTTTGCCCAAGGGCTACAATGTGAACGAGCATTGTGATTATCACCAAGAAGTGGGGCATATGACTGACGCATGTAAGGCTCTAAGACACAGAATTCAGGACCTCATCGACAATGGAGACATCATGGCCCCCAAGCCAAAGCCTAATATTGCCACCAATCCTCTTTCGAACGACAGAGCTCATCCAACCATCTCAAGCTTCAACCAATAATTGGTACTTTGAGAAGGGTGTCAGCCCTGCTGTACTCGAGTCCTCTTAGTCCATGTTTGAGTCTAAGTCCTCTGAGTCTACGTCCGAGTCTTTCGAGTATGAGTCGAGTTCCTTGAGTTCGTCCGAGTCTTTTGAGTCTATTTTTGTTGAATCTTTCTCTGAGTTTGAGTATGTCGAGTCTTCCTTTCTGAGTCTGTATTTTACCTCCCAGGCTTATCCTTTAATGTAACCTATAATGATGGAACTTTTATCAGCAATGAAAAACTTGAACCTTCTGTTTTGCTCTACTTCTTCTGATTCATCATTAATAGGACATCTGAAAAAGAAAGTGAAATAAAAAAATATAATAAAAAAATGAAATAAAAATGAAAAAGGCAAAAGAATCAATTAATTATGGCACAGAGGAAAAAACCAAAAATCACATACATTGTATTTGCATATCATGACATGCAGGCATTTATCGAAGGGCTTATGGACTGTTGCGGTTCATGAGATCTTGGCCCACACACACATGAAGCCTGTCAAGTGAGAGCTGCAGAGAATGAAAGTAGAATGGATCGGAGAGTATCAAGACCAGCTGAATGCCATCGACGAATAGGGAATGGATACTTTGTACAAGATTCAAGATTATCAATAGAAGTTAGCCAAACACTTCAACAAAAGGTGAAAAATAGAGGTTTGCAAGAAGGGAATCTTGTCTTAAATGTAATCCGAGCTCCCGTGCATGACCTAAGAAGAAATTTCAGACCAAATTGGGCTGGACCATACATACTCAAGAAAAATATATCCAACAGAGGCATCACCCTCAGGAACGTGCACGGGAACAAGTCCCCCAACCTTTGTAAACTAGATCAACTAAAGAGAACTTTGTATGAATGTAGTGTCTGTAATTAGTTTCTCTATCTTCAATGCACTCAAATTAGAATTACGTGGACCTGATTCTCCCTAAAAGAAAATGACAGAAAAATGATGGAAGGGATACGTGAGAGCTGAAGAGAATGAAAGTAGAATGGATCGGAGAGTATCAAGACTAGCTTAGGCAGAAATTATAGCAAGCTCGTTGAGTTGAAAACCCGAGAGGGCGACTCGGGTAGAAATTAGAGCAAAAATAAAAGATGTCTCATGTAATGATGATCAGATTTTACAAAATACAACCCATCACCCTGATAAAAAGGATAGTCATTCAAAATATCATCTATAGCTTATCCCTCATCGTGTGGTCATATCAGCTTGCAGGCATGTGCAAAAATAGGAAACTTGCAGCAAATCCTAAGCCACTATAAGACAAAAATAGGTGTTGTCATCATGTCTAAAGTCATAGTCTACAATCCTCCTCCTCCTCCTAGGGTGCACATCCCTTGTGCTCTTGTTAGAATCAAAGTTCACCACAATCTCGTCAATGGTCACACCTCCTCCTAGCTCTCTCAGCTGCAGCAGTAGAGGTACTAGCATATCTAGAACTGCTCCCACAGTCATATCAAAAAACCTACCCCAAGTGTCAGTAGCTCTAGAACTACTCCTAGAAAATCCTCCTCTATGTAGTTGTAGCTCGGGAACCAGTCCCTGCTGCTGCAGCTAAAATCCTCCTCTGAACCCTGGAAACAGCAGTCCTTCTCTCTACACCAGTTACAGTAACCCTTTAAACCACCATTGTAGTGTCACCTTGTCTTCTCACTGCAGTCACAATCTTCTCTGTCACTCCCACTGCAGTCTTCAGTCACCAATATAGCCTGTAGTGTTGAACCTCAATAGCTCATCAAGCCTCCTCCGAAGGTCAAGTCACTCTCTCTGTCTCTCTTGTAATAGTCTCCCCTTCTTCTGTAGTGTCATCATTGATGTCACTCAGCAAAACAGCCCGACACTCTCTCTCAATTGGCCAAACAACCTCAAGCCAAAACAACCTCAGTCATAATACGGTTCTACCCCATCTAAAGTATCAAACCTACTACTCCAGCATCAGCCCAACTAGTAGAATTGAAAAATAGATACCCAGCTATCAGACAAAAAATCAGAGCCCTCATCCTAAGTCTTTGCCTCCTTAAGTCTCCAAAGTCACTCAAGTCCTAAAACTCCTCGATCACAGTGGTCAAATTCACTAGGCCATCAACGACCATATGGCTGACAACATCCTGGGGGCAGGTCCAAAAACTCCTAAAAAGTCCAAAAATGCCCAACTCTGAACTCTGGCACCACTAGGACTGCCTATGGATCACAGTCAAGTATGATGCTGAACTTTTTGAAAGTAGGGCAAAACTCCTCCATGGTAGCACCAAAACGAAAAACACGGGCCACCGGGTCCCAAAACCTAAAGCAAGCCCTCAGAAAATCTCAGTTTACCTGCACTCCTCGTAAAGTCACCATCGATGCAATATCATATCTGCTCAAATTAATCCTCTCCACCTTCTCGAGTTTTTTGGTCCACAAATGCATGTAATGGCTGAAAATACGGCTTCATGGACGAAAAAAAAATACTCATACACAGAGCATAAGTTGAGAATCCACCCTTTTTGGCATCCATGCAATCATCCATTACATGCATCATCAAGTTAAGCAAAATGTCCATGAATCCCAAAACATGCATACATAAACATGCATCATCAATACACAAACATACATGCAAGTGCGATCATGCAAGTCTGTCACACCCCAACTCTGCAACTGTGACTGTCCTAGGGCATGGGTAGGCATAAGACCACCGAAAACCCGTAGAACCCATCTATACATATAAATCTCATGGCACATAATAGCTAACACATACACTTATCCCAAGATCAGAACCTGAACTCATACATGCACTCATACAACTCGTAATCTCATAATCTCATCCACATACATACATATATAAACTCATAAGTTCATAATTCTCATATACTAAAATGTAATCATCCATAATTGCCATCAAGGCCAAAAATATAACTCTCTCTTACACATATAGAGCACTAAAGTATACTTCAATTACAATTATAATAAATGGAGAAATTACATTTATCAAAATGGTTCTTTAGGGAGGAAAATGCTTGAAGAACTGAGCTGATGAACTTCTAATCTCTTGAAAACAGTGAGTAAATAATATACTACCATACTTGTGAGGTTAGGTAACTCAAGGCTAGCTCACAAGAATGGTAGGGCTCATAACTTGTCAAATGACTTACAATATAATGAATGAGGCTCAAATAACTCGTAAGAATCAATAACTCATAATATACAAGAATAAACATGTATATAGCTCATGAAAGAAATCATAACTCATAAATAGATGGATATAGAAATCAACTTGTAACATATTAGGAATAGAGGCACTTTATTAGCATATTCCCCTCGTAATAAAGAGTAGAGACCGGTTGAGCATACTTTTCCTCGTAATAAGAGTAGAGGTATAATTAACATACTCTTCCTTGTAATACATGAAATGGATCAGATTTCACGTCTGGGACAATTTACCCTTCTTAGATAGGGGTAGGATATTATACCATATCCATTGGGTTATAATGTGCACAAAGTCTAATGATTAACCCACATTAGTAGGGGATTTCTAGACCATTAAGGTTATCACATATAGATAGAATAATTAAGGTTCTCATAGACAAATAGCTCATGTGATTCAAATGGTTCTCATACTCATAGACATATAACAATATATGGTTCTCATAAAAGATAATAATTAGCAAATGGCTAATTAA
>CATKHJ010006402.1:0-14176 GCA_949750685.1 Vernicia montana | reverse complement strand
GCTTGAAATAGTTATCATTTTTAAATCAAATTAAGGTAATATTTAAAAGTTAAATTTTGGATCCCAAATCATTTTGATAGCTAATTTTGAACCCTGAATCATTTTATTTAGTTTCTAATTTTAGTGAGCCAAAATTAAGTTGTTTGTTAAGAAATTCCTGAAAACATATCAACCCGAGCCCATTTTCTTTAAAAAAATATAGATAAAAGTTATCTTTATTTTCTCTTTATTAAAATAATTTTTTTTAGATTAGTATTGCTCTCTTTTTATTGCAGGAATGGGCTGTGGTAAAAGTAAAATCAAAAGGCTTTAAAGATATATATATTTTTTATTTTTATTTCATTTTATTTTCATTTTCATTTTAAATTGTAATGATTTTAAATTTTAAATTTATAGAATTTTATTTGTAAATAAACTTATAATATAATGAAATAAAGTTATTTTAATTTCAATTTTATCTTCTTAGGAGATAATTAAATAATATTAAAAATAATAAAAATAAAAATAATTTTGGCCCAAGTTAAATTTTTTTTTATTAAACCTTCAAATTAATTTCTTCTAAAAAATAATAATAAATAAAAAATTAATAAGTCAAGAATGAATATTTGAATATTTTGTTTCATTTCACTTATAATTGATTAAATTTAAAAATGAAATAGATAAATTGAGTAAATAATATTTCAGTCCAACTAAAATGTTTTTCAAAATTAATATGGTAGGTGCCTCTTCCCACTATATTTTCGACTCTCGAACTCGAATTTTGGTTTAACAGACCAAATTTTCAAAGGTTTTCAACTGAACATTTTAAAACAAATCAGTCGGTGGCGACTCCATTAATTTTCTTTTATTTATTTTGCCATTTTTATTGCGGCGTTTAAAACGTTGTTACATTGATCACCATAACTTTGCAATAATTAACAAACAATACTTGTAATCAATCATTGAATAACAAAGATTAAATTTTATGCTAATTCATAAAGGTCTTCATGGACGTAATTAAAGAATAAGAACAACTAAGCCAAAGGAAAATAAGAAGTTCTTTCTTAAGACCTAGTCCTGGGCTTATCAAACCAAAGAATGTTATGACATGAATGGACATTCCTAGTCTTGGAACTTCAGCTCTCAGTGGCTATTTTGGTTCCTTTACCTTTTCTAGTTCCAAGAAGCTTTTCACAAAAATCTCATATTTTTAGCTGTTTTAGAGATTTCTTTTTGCCTTTTCTATTTCTTAAAAAATGCCAACCCCCTTCCAATTGAGGCTCAAACATCTAGTTATAGGCTAGAGCTCTATTAATTTATTATTTTTTTAAAAATCCTTTTTCTTTAAAATTAATAAATCTCTTTTTTAAAGAATATAATTCAAATTAATTTGATTTAACCGAAAATTATCCTCTCTGAATCCTAGTCTATCCACTTTGGATTTAGGAGGAATAAGTGAGGATTTGAAATTTGAAATTCAAAAATGAAAGCTGCCTAGAGACATAGGGTGCAGACCTTAACTTGCGCCTCATGCATGGGGCGTAGACTTGGTCTTGCGCCTCATGCGTGAGGGTCATGCAGAGAATTTTGAAATTAGCACGAATGGGGCGCGAGCCTTGGACTTCTCCATAACCATGGGGCACAGTCCTGGGCCTGCTCCCATCCCTAACGGGCAAAATTTTCAAACTTTGAATTTTTCTTGCCTTTTTGCTTTTCGATTTGATTCTTATCATTTTAACCCTTAAATATGAGACTTGTGAATCCTTCTTTTGATCGAAGAGGTTACTGCCTTCTTCATCGGGCTCCTGGAGTTAAAACTCAAGGGTTTACAATTTGCTCCCACTTTGGCTTATTTTATTTCTCAAAGTAATCCAAAGTAAGGTTTGACTACAACTTAATTTTCTTCCCCACTCACACACACACTAACTTGAATAACTTCGCGACTCTGGTGGAATTGGTCTCCAATTGCTTTGTAAGCAGAACAAGTTTTCCATTTCCTTGCGGAATAGTTTTTATCGCTTTGGGGAACAGGTTTTCCATAGTTTTCCATCACCTTGCGGAACAGGTTTTCCATTGCCTAGCGGACATGTTTTTCCATCGTCTTGTGAAACATGTTTTCCATCGCCTAAGAGACATGTTTTTCCATCACCTTGCGAAACAGGTTTTCCATCGCCTAGCAGACATGTTTTTCCATCGCCTCACAAGCAGAATGGGTTTTCCATCGCCTCACAAGTGGAATAGTTTGTTTTTTCTTTTCTTTTTCTTTCTTTTCCTCTCTTCTCTTTTCTTTTCTTCCTCTTTCCTTTCCTTTCTTGATTTCGTGTCATTGAGATAATCATTATGATATTCGTCTTTCACGCACCCTCTTTTGTTCCGTGTCTTTGAGTTTCCTACAAAATAAGACAAAAGCAAAATATCCAAAACATGCATTACGTAAAAAAAAAAAAAAAAATCATGGTGCAAAATGCCTTACTTTATTCTCTTTTTTCTTTTCTTTTCCTATTGTCCTCATGGTTGCATATGCCATGAAAAATGATTTGCCCCTAGAGAGCTCAACTACTTTGGGTGATGGACTTTTGGTTTTATTTGGTTTTCCCTAAGCAAATAAGGTATTAGGTAGACTTTTAGGATTGGATTACCTTTCTTTTCTTGATGGCTAAGTTTACCGAAGCAAGTCTATATTAATTGATTCCTCTTGGTCTTTGAATTTCAGGTTTTCAAGAAGGTATTGGCTTTGTTTGGTTTTTGGCTTTTCAAGGATTCTACTTTTTTAGGATGTGGCCATATTAATTTAATTGGGTTCACCTTTTCAACTATGGGGCTTTGGCCTTCTTTCATTGAGGATACTCCAAGGGTGGTCTATTTGAAGTGGTATTGAACTCCAAAAGGGTAATGGTGGATTCATACCAACATCTCTTTTTCATCTTGATGTATATTCTTTTCTTTTTTCATTTCATTTTTCCTCTTTCATTTTTTAACTCTCTCATTCTCTCATCAGATTGTAATATCATACCCCTGATTGCAGTTGTAATTAAATTAAACTTAAGACACAAGCACAAAATAATCAAGAAAATATATTCATGAGATGAATCAATCTTATTATGTTGTTTTATTAAAAAGCAAAATCAAACAACTTTTTATTCAAAAAGCAAGTAAGACACTGAATTTCTTGACTCATATCATTCTCTGTGAATTGCTTCAGCATTAATTAAGTCTTGGACCCTGTGTCTTACATAATGCAGTTGTTGGTGTCATAACCATCCCTCTGGTGATATGTGCAATACAGATCAACCTTAAAATTCCTTGGCAAAGGATTCGACTATGGCTTTAAGTCTAATGGCTGAAGTTACCCCTCCTCCTTTAGGCCTTCGAAGATGCTAGATAACGATTCACTTAAGCTAATGAACTCTCTTCGCCATGTTGTTTGACATTCCTTGAAAGGATGAGGTCTAGTGGTCCTAACAAAGAGATTCGATAAATTGTTCCCCTTTCATACTTCATCAACTCTATTATTCTCATAGTCAAACTGCTACAATTGTAGGCCCATATTATGGAGGTCTTCAAAGGTATTTATAGGCATCAAGGACAACCTATCATACAGGGAAGGAAAAGTTCCTTTAACTATTAGACGAACTTGCTCATTCTCTGTTGGCCTATTAGTCATCTTAGCGGCCTTCTCTCTCCATCTCATTATATAATTAGAAAAGGACTCATATGACTTTTGCCTTGTTATCTTTAGGTCTTTGAGGGTTACCTCTACAAGTGTGTTATACCCATACTGTGTTATGAAGCTCTCAACAGTAGGTTTCAATCCTCTTTCTTGTGCTTGTCTAGGTCATAGTACCACTTAATATGGGCTTCTTCCAAAGATGTTGGAAATAACTTTAGAACTTGGCTTTCTGAAGCTCCAGTGGTGCTTATGATAGTGGCAAACATCTTTAGATTTGACATTTGGGTCACCTATCCCCTTAAACTTAGTAAGATTTGGCAACCTGAACGTGTCTGGCAGATGATCATCACCTAATAGAGCCAAGTCTTCAAAAGCCTCAATACTGTCAAACCCCTTCCCTTTCAACAATTTCTCTATTCAACCCATCTAACTTTCTATGGTTTTTAAACTCTCATCTCATCTTCAGCTAAAGTTATGAAATGTATATCTAATGCACAACTCTTCTACTGAATCAGAAATATATGGAATGGATGCATACAGAAGATGTCATGAAAATGCATATCTAATGCACAACTCTTTCAATGAATCAAAAATAGCCTATCTCTATCCTTTTGTTGCTGCCAAGGATCTGCCAATTGCCCATTTGAGGTCAAGATTCAATGGTTTCTCTTTTACTTGTTTTCTTCCTTATTTCCTTTAACTTTTGACTAAGGACCCTAGTTAAGGTTCCTTAACGAGGATATTATTCTTCATCATCCATTTTTTACTTTGTCTATATTCTTTCATTTCTTTTATTTTTAATTTACTTTTTCATTTCTCATTTTCTTTTAAAAAGAAAGACAAGCAAAATAAAATAAGAAACCATATTGAACTTTTATTCATAAAAAAGCAATTCAATTACATAAGTGAGTTCTAAAAGAGATGACCACGTTCAAGACAAGCCATCTCTTCAAAAGTCACTTCAAACTCGTTATGAGAAAAAGTGGACGATAATTGACTCTGTAGTTCCTCAACTGGGCCTTCAATTTTGTGGCTTCCTTAATGACCTTGTCAATAATAACCTTGGCCTACTTCCTGAACTCTAAAGCTTTCCTCAGCTCAACATCAACTTCATAAATCAGTGTGCCTGCCTCCCGACTCAATTCATCAATTGTCATACTACTATATGGTTTCTTGCAAGCTATGGCTCCAACGTCAAACCTTGACACCTTAGTGTCAAAGATGGCCCTCTTTCCAGCCTTCTTGGATTTAGTGTCAAGGGCCTTGGGTTCAAATTCAACAGCAATATCTTTGAGCTTGTCAAAAAAGGCTAAGTCTTCTTCACCTAAGTCTCGGATAATCTTTTAGCTTGATGAGACCATTCTAATTCAAAGAAAAGTTATTCTTAGATGGATGCAAGAGGTTAGAATGATGCAATGCTTATGAATGCAGTACCAATGTAGCATCTCCATACATCTTTCTTTGAAGCTTATATCCCATGACCACCTCTGAAGGGCCAAGCTAGATTTCTTCAACTTCCATCTTCTCTTTGCTTTCATTTTGAACACTTGTTATTAGCTAACCTTTTCAGGTTTTCTAGCCAAGTATTTTCTTTCTATTTCCCTTAAATTTTGCCTAGGGCCTTAAATAAGGCTCCTAGCAGGGTTATTTTTTTATTTATATTTTTTTTAAATTTTCTCTTTAAATTTTTGTTTTTTTTGTTTTTATTTTTTTTCTTTTATTTGTGAACCCTCAATTTTGCACCCTTAAGATGTTGTTGCAACTTGACACTTGCTAATTTTCGTGCGCTACGCAGAGCCGGTACGGCGGTCCCGCTAGCCTGTTAGCGGGCAGGGGTCAAGGGGGCAGTGCCCCCGAAAGGTAAACGATTTATTTCTTCCAACACAGACTGATATCACTTTTCCGACCCTGATTGGACTTTCTGTATCAGACAGCACTTTCCCAAAACTGACTGCCTATCTGTTCGATAATTAATTTTGAATCCACCGCCACTGACCGGTAATTTGTCAGACTTCAGAATAGCCCAAAAACTGACCCGAAACCCTCGAAAACTGACCCAAAAGGTCCCGAAAACCAAATCGAAGCTCGAAATTCGAGACAACTCGCAGACATCCATGAGACTCACCGGCGTGTCCGCCGGAGCTCTGTGCGTGTCCACAAGAGCGTCTCACGGAAGCGCCAGAAGCTCCGCGGATGCCGCTCGTCCCCTGGCGCGTCTGCAGTGATGCGCCTGACGTGGGTCAGTGACAGACGCATCAGTACGGGGCTAACGTGTCAGTTCCGTACTGACACGTCCGTCGGACGTACTGTGCATCCACCTTGTCGTCTGGCGTGTCTGCCAGACGCCGTCGTCCTTTCTCGCGGATGCTTATGAATCACACACGCGTCTGCCATATTCTGTCGCGACTCTTTACCTTTTTGTGAAATTTTGAATTTACCCCTGTCCCAGCTTACTTTTTGAGCCCCTTTTGGTCATTTCATTCCACTCCATTTTCCTATAAATACCCCATCCATTCCCATTTCAAAACACACCTCAAGCACTTGTGATTGCTATCCATTTGCTTCTTCTCTCTTTCTCTCTCTAATTAGTTTTCGCTCACTCTAATTAGTTAGTTAATTAAAAATTAATTTTAATTAGCTAATTAATTTTTTTTAATTAATTCTCACCCACTCTCAATTAGTTAATTAATTAAAAATTAATTTTAATTAATTAATTAATTTTTTAATTAGCTTTCACCCAAGTTGATTAATTAATCCTTTTAGTTAATCCTTTTAATTAATGAATCCTTTTAATTAATTAAAGTTGGGTAATTAAGCAATCAAATCTTTTTTAACCAATCTTGTTTTCCGAAACGAAACTCCGATCCGGCAAAATTACTCTCCCACCACTCAAATCCACAAAACCTAATCCCCGACCTCAACTTGATTCGAAGATTAGTGATTTTTATCCTTAGGTAAATTAATCTAAGATTAATAAATTGGAGTCAAAAATTGGATTTTTCCTTAATTTTCTCAAATAAAAATAAAATCAATTAGGGTGGCGACTCCCGAATCCTTTTTAAAAATCAAATCAATTTTCCGAGGCGATAGCCTCTTCCAATCGTGAGCACCGAAACTCGTACCTTAACCTCCCTTAAAAATCGTTTAGTCTTTCCTTAAGGCATTCTCCGAGCGAGGGGAGGGGCGTTCGGGCGAGGCCTCACATTATCTCACAACTCTCTTCAAGTGTCAAAAACAAAAAGCAACCCTTTATTTTATCATACAAATGCAAGACATTACATAAGCAAAACCTTTTTATTCGATCAACTAGGACTAAGATTTCTCTTCATTGAGAGTCTTCATGGATCAATCTTCATAGTTGAGATAGAAAATTCCCTATTGTGAATTAATTCTTTGATCTCGTGCCTTGAATGATCAATGTTATGCCCTAAAACTTTGTGGAATCGACAATAAGCATTAATCTTGAATCTAGGTGGTAGCGGGTTTAGCAAAGGCCTTGGGTTTGTGAGTCACAATAGACCTTCCTTTTCTAGTTCTTCCAAAATCTCGGACATGTGCTTTTCCAAGTTACTGAACTTCCTTGGTTGTCTAACATCTCCTTCTTTGACACTTGTTGGGCCAGAATGTCCCTTATCCCTTTTGACTTTGGGCTTTTCCACATGCTTAGGTAACTCAATCAAACTATTTAAGATAGTTTGTTTGACCTCAGCTTTGATCTCATCCAACATATGGTCCATCTCATATCTGACCACCGTTCTAATAATAGCCTAGACTTCCTCCCTCATATGGTTCAACTCTAACCTCACTATCCTCCTAAAGGCTTTATCCCTTTCAATAGAAGTCATAGACTTAGTTCTAAAGTTAGACATTTGGAGATGGCTTCCTAAATGGCTACAAATAAAGAATGAGTTAGTATTATGCGATGTTTTCTACCTAAAAGATGCATGAACAGTTGTATATACAAACACAAGCATAAGTCATTAAACCTTCCAACCTTATAACTCCCTCACACATATTAGTCTTAGTCTTTCTTTCTTAGGATTTTGGGTCATGGATTTATGAACCAACAGGGGGAACATAAGCCCGTTTCATGTATAAATCTCTCTTAAATAGACAAGCAGAGCATAAACAATCTTTGATCCAAGCCCATTTAGAAACACTTAAAAAAACTAATAAGGATAATAAGCTTGAAGTCATACATGCATAAAACACGTTTGGAAAATTACTAAGTCAATATATGGGCTGAAGTTGGCTTAAAACTTGAGGCTCCCACAAGAAAGAAATGGATTGTGTGAGCTTGAGGTGCTAGCTTGTGATGCTAAGTTAAGTTAGCACGTCACAAGTAAGAGTCGATACCACATCGCCTAGGAATGAAAGTGAAAAGTGGTTTGTAAGGTCCAACTAGTTACTATCTATATAACTTGGGTTAATGATTTTAGACCCGGGTTGAGCCATAAAACAACATGTTACTTGGAGACAGTTTTGGGTCAGGCCATTACAATAACCCAAAGGACTTTGATAGAACATAATCCTTGTTGCTACGAACTCCTAGTCTCGCACTATTAGAGTAGGGGGCATCTGATAATGGATAAATCTTGCTCACTTTATTGGCCCACCGAGACAAAGCCTAACAAGGCCAAAAGCTCCTGATA
The DNA here is from genome assembly GCA_949750685.1 of Vernicia montana. NCBI lineage: Eukaryota > Viridiplantae > Streptophyta > Magnoliopsida > Malpighiales > Euphorbiaceae > Vernicia > Vernicia montana. The sequence continues at coordinate 5,875 of CATKHJ010006402.1, read as the reverse complement.
GCATGCCTTAGACAATTCCAATCTCTAGGCCAAGTAGTTATTAGCCAGTAGTCCCAAGGCATTACAGAAGGTCTAGAAGCACCTCTGACCACCATGTGATTGCCTCGGCAGCAAGTACTTCACACCAAGTCACCTCTATCACATTTATCTCCCTAGCTTACTAGGGATAGGCATGAAGTTGCTAAAATGGCTGGATTTACACTGAAGGACATTTTTTTTTCTCTCTTCTATCAACTTACTTCCCATATCGGTGAAGGCTAGCAGAATGGAGATTTACTACTAACTGAACTGCAACCCATTAACTCATCTCAGCTCACTGCTCTATATTTCGAGGACAAATTTTTTTTTAAGAGGGAGAATTGTAACACCCTAAAATTTTAAATAAAATAAAATAAAATAGAAGGGTGATAAGAATACAGCTTGAACTCATAACCATAGATAAAGCTTGTAATCATTTAACCATTGAGCCAAGCCAAATACAATTGTTATGTTATTTTTCGAAATTAATTATAAATAGATACCAAGGTTAAACGTAAAGTTAATTGTAATTTTCAATAGCCAAACAAATGAAACCCAAGATTTTTAACTCAACCATTGCTTAACTTTTTTCCTTTACTCTTCGTCTATTGCTTTCTTCATTTATTTCACTTATTTAACAATAAGTTTAGAAGTCTCTAGAGAAGAGGAGAGGGAGAAACGAAAAACATAGGAGGGGAAGAACATGGGAAAAAAATGGAGAGAGTAGAAATGAAGGCACTTCAACCAAATTAGAAAGTGAGGGAAGTTAAGAGAGGTAAATATTATCATTCTTTAACTAGCAAAATCAAGAAAGAAAGATAATTCATCCATGGGGAAGGAAACAGAGGTAGAGAGAGAAAATAGAAATCACTTAATCCAACCAAATTAGTATTTGTTAGAGTTTGGGTTTGATTTTCCTCACTTCTATGGAACCTTAGCTATCATCCAGGGCTAGAGGCTTCTTTAGAAAAAAGACAAGACAAACATATCAAATTTTATTACCAGAAAACTGTGAATGGTGGTTTCTCTCTAAAATACCTTAGAGTGTGTGGTTGCTGATTATGAAATTAGTGGATTAATGCATTTTTAGTGGAGTACTAGTTGTCACTAATCATTTCCATGGGCAGTGGCGTGTATTGGGTAAAAGGGCGGCTAGTGAGGGTCCAAATGGAGACAACAATTCCAGATCTAATTCTTGAGCTACTAAAAAAGTTTTAATAGTGAATTTGATTTGGGTAAACTTGAGTTTATGAGTTTCTTTTATTCTTAAAGTTTTAGTAGTTTAAATATGATTAGTGATTATCATGTGAATTTTGATTGAGTTACATGGTTTTTAAATTTACTTTTATTAGGTCATTAATGTCCTATGATATATTGAAAATGATAGAATTTATGGATTGTGTCTGTGGTGTTGAAATGTTGTTTTATGTGGTGTTAGTGAGAATATGTATATTAGATGAAATGAACTTTTTAAACATTTAACATTAGATTTAGTAAAGTATGTAACAATAATAATAATAATAATAATAATAATAATAATAATAATAACAACATAAGTAAAAGAAGGATAGTGAAGTCTAAAAGTGCATATTCCAAAGCTCAATTTGAGCTTGTTCTTTTCCATTTTCATGCTTCTTATAAATAGATACATATCATATTAGGAGTGGTGCTTATAAGCTAATATTTGTTTCTTTCTTATGAATGAATAAAAGGTACTTTTTCTTGTGAAAATTTTAGACTTGGGAAATGTGCCTTTGTAATATTTTGTGATGTTGAATTATACTTAGTGACAATTAATTTGCATCTGATAGAGGAATGCTAATTTTCAGCTTGGTTACAGTAGGAAAGTTATCCATAAAGGGGTAGATGCTACCACCACAAGGATTAGCTCATCTTGATTTTAATTTTAGTGTCAGTTTGATACCTTACGACATCTTTGAAAGTAAGAACCAAATACATTTCTTAGAAATAGAGAGTAGTGAGTTGAGATGAGTTAGTGGGTTGTAGTAAAGCTTCATTTTGCTACTCCACCGATTTGGGAATTCAGTTAATGGAAGAGAGTTAAGTTAATCATAAAGAAAAAATAATTTCCTTCAGTGTAAGTTATGTTAGTCTAGTAGGTTTATGAGCGGCTTATTGGGCTTCACACTCAATTTTCAGTGTGACTTCGACACTTTCACGAGCCGGCCAATTATAGGCAAGTTAAGAGTAAGGAGTCACCACTTAGACACATTTCGAGACACTGGTCCAAGTTTAATTCAAGGATAAGAGATCCTTAGTAAGCCCAATCTCCCATAAATGAATACAAGCCTAAGAAATCATGGGTTCGGGAGATTGTTCTTACTTTGTGTTGATCTGTTTGGGATTGCTATATAATTCCATTTATGTTTTATTTATCAAAAATTATTTTTATACAATTATAATAATCAAATATGCATTCAAATAATCAATCCAATCATAAATAAATCCATGACATAATCAAACGAATCAAATAAATAACTAAAGAAAAACTAGAAAGGGAAGGAGAAATGAGAATTAAACCTAAAATCATAATGAAAGAATGAGAAGGAAGAAATATGCTTCAAAAGCAAGAAAAACTGCCTCTAGAAAGGCTGGAATCGATTCTGGAAGTCCACTGGACTGGGAGAATGATGTTGGAACAGAGACAGAATAGAAAAAAGGAAGGAAAGAGGGCTGGCCGTTTGGGCCTAAAAGTCTGGCCTTTAGGCTGCCTAAATGCCTGATCTTCTGGGTGTTTGGAGCATAATGGCTCCATATCGACTTCTTTATGTAGTTTTGCGATTTTGACTGAAAAACAAATAAATATACCTCTAGTTCTTAGTGTTTTTCATTAAATCAAATGTAAACACAATTATAAGTTATATGAAAATAATAAATGAATGATAATTCATACGAAAACAGTAAACGGATGAGTCGAACTCATTTTCATGCATCAAAACTCAAAGAACTAAGAATTGCCATTAAAGCACAAGATTATATCAAATCTTCCAAAACTCATTATGTTTTACCATATTTCATATAAAACTTATGTAATTTCATTCAAAAATATGTTTTAATTATAAAAATATTATTTAAACTAAAAATTAAGCTAAGAATACAAAATCACCATTAAAAAGCTATTTTAAGTGAAATTACATGCCATCTATAAGAGAAAAACATCATTTTCATGTCATAAACTCAAATATGATCACAAACATATGGGAAATACCATAAACATGAATAAAACATCATTCTAAACATTAATCAATGATAGAAATATGGAGTCAATCTTTAAAATGAAAGAGTCATATGAACTCAGTTTAGACTAAACAAGGCAAATCATACTTTCTTGATTAAAAAAGAATATCAGAAGAAGATGAAAATAATTAAAAACACAAAGTAAACATGAAATTGATCCAAATTGGATCCCTCAGGGTACGCACATGTGATTTGATGGATTTCAAAGCGAGAGCTACTTGAACAAAGTTTAACTGAATTTAACCCAAATAATATAGAACAAAAAAATTAATCTTTCTTAGTTATGCAACTAAGAGCTATTAACTTTCACAAAAGTGTTTTCCAATCCCAATATTATTTTTTCTCTTCTTCTTCCTTCAAGGTTGGTCTTCTCTAAGATTTTAATCGAATTCCCCTAAAATTCGGCTCCTCCCTTTTTTTTTTTTTTGTTCTTAAAATTATCTATTTATAGTTGTTCTAGCAAAATTGCAAGATGGAAATCCTAATTCTAAAGTTTCTGTTAGTGTTGTATGCCTTAGAGTCATGTATACATTATGTGATTGTAAAACTTTATCCCCATTAATGGCAATAAATATATGTTCTTTATATGAAACTGTTCCATTGTATTGAATATATAGCCATTAAGTATTTTGTAAGAGGATCTATTCTTAAGTGTTGAGAATATGCATGACAGATCGCTCTTGAACAAATACTTTAAAGTATTCATGGTTATAGGATTAATGACTAGGCATCATTAATTTCGAAAGACCATCACCTTTGTTTGTTTTTTATAATCAATATGAGATACTTATGATTATAGAGGTAGTGAGTCTCATGCTACTTGACATTTGATGTTGAAACAAACATATGGATATTCATAAGATGAATAGTCAAACTGTGACGTTAAACGATGAATACATAGAGTTTTACTGCTAGTCAATAATTCATCATCTAGGTCATAATTGTGCATATAATCATTTGACTTGAGGGACACGATTATCTTATGCACAAGTGGTTAGGATTTATTACTACCTAGATACCGATGCTATTCATACAAAGGTATATGGCATGTGATGGCCCTAGCTAGTTATGTATGGGGATAGGTGATCACCAAGATAGAATCCATTAACTTGGGTAAACAAGAAAGAAATCTTATGCTATCTGGTTGTTCTTGATATTCAAATCTTTGGCCAAGGTAATTAAGATTCACTAGAAAAAAGAGTTTCCAGTAGGAATCGAGTTTATTGAGAATTAGAACCGAGATGAGGACATATGATCAAGGCATATTAGGGTTTGACTAAACCATGACCCTAGCCAAGATCATGATTTTATAATGGAGGGATTCTAGTGCATGGTAATCATGATCGATGGTCCTTAAGATGTTTATGTAATCAACTATAAACATTCATTTCTAATTAGGTAGTCATGATATGCAATGTTAGGCGTTACTCACAAATTATGGGACTAAGCATGAAATAGAAATTTTACAATTAGTAGAGAAAAGGTGTTTTCTCAATCTCATTGCTAATTAGACATGAACCTAGAAAGTCACACACCATATAGTGTTCACCAATCTGTGAGGCCTCACTCGAGCACTTATCCGATTCGCTAAAAGGGAATCGAAATGCTTATTTGGAAAAGAACTCACGATGAAGCCCTCAAGCTTATTTTTTTGATTTAGATTTGAATATTTCATTTTGGAGAGTCGCCACCTTAATTTAATTTTAATTAGGAAAATATAAGGTAAAAACCCATTTTGACTCCAATTATTATCCCAAAGGAAAAGTACACTAGCCTCGAAACTAAAGAGGATTCGGGGACTAGGTTTTCAATTTATTTCAACAAAATAAGTTTGACAATTAATATAGAAGTGACTTAAAATATATTTCATGAATAAGTTACAAGAAGCATGAACAATTTATAAAATGCATAAAAGAAATAAAAGGAAACTTAACTAGTGAAGAAGGTGATGGGGGAGAAGTTAATTTATTTTAATTGGATTTGATACTTGAACCAAGTATGCCTGCGTATCCCTTTGAATGGGAATCAGAACCCACGCAGTTCTTCCTTCTTGCGAAGGGGTTTTTTAGCCTAACCTTTTATTATGTTTTGATTGATTGATTTTGAGAGGGTTTGATTAATTAATTAACCTAATTGATTACCAAGATGAATTAATTAATATTAATTAACTAACAACCTAGGTGAGCTAATTTAATTAACTAATTAAAAGAGAATCCTAAGGAGGAAAAAATAAATTAAATAAATGAAGAAAATGAAAAAAGAAAGGAAAAAGAAACTTACCTTGCGCTTAAACGGCTTTGAGATGGGAGGATGGAACTTGCCTCGGATGGAGGCACCACAGACCTCGAATGGCGAGATGAAACCCTTTTGGCGTACTTTGCAAAGCAATGAGCAATGCAAAGCAAAAAGAAAGAAAAAGAAAACTTTTGAACTTGGGGGCTCGTTCTTTGATGGACCAAGCTAAAGGACTGGTTTGCTTGATACAATGGCTTTTCAAGCTCACTAGAAGATGAAAAATAATGAGTGAGAGGTTCCCTATATATAGGGTGAAAGCTAGGATGAAAAATTATATTTTTCCGATGTGGGATAAGTGAAAAAA
>CATKHJ010006363.1:0-12742 GCA_949750685.1 Vernicia montana | reverse complement strand
TCATGCTAATCCATGTACATCAATAACATTCTCGATTCATATATTCATCAATAGCCATATCTTAATTCATTTTACATATCATATCATTCACATGCCATTGCCTTAAAGGCCAAAAGATTATCATTCATTACATTTACCATTCTAGTACCATTAATACATATACCATGAAGTATCTAAAGGTTTAAATCATCTTCTTAACAAATCATAAACATAAGGAATAGAGCTTTACATTAATCACTTAAGTTTCCGAGGACTGAGGAAGAAGAACACCTTAGAAATTGAAATGATAAACTATAGCTCACCTGAAAAATGGAATCACTAATGAGATAAAGTAGTAAGTAATGATTATACTACCATACTTGTGAGGCTTGGTGATTCAAGGTTGGCTTACAAGAAAAAAAATTTCATGGTTCATACAATAATAATAGTTCATGGTTCTTACAATAACAATAGTTCATGGGGTTTTATTCATCATGTACATGTCATGTTTAGCAGAAGTAACAATAACTTGAATAGAGGTTCATATATCTTAACGTTCCCCATGGGAATGAGTATTTGCCATTTAGGCGTTACCAAGAACTGAGACATAAAACATTTTCAATCATGAATCATTAGAGGTAGAGGCTCTTCTTAACAGAGCATACCCTCATCTCTATGCAAGATTGATCAGATCTCACGGCTAGGACACCATAGCCCTTCCTAGCTAGAGTTTGGATACTTTACTCTATCTAACGGAGTACATTGTGCACAATACCTGATGTCTTGCCCCACATCAAAGTTGGGGTTTTCTGCTTTAGAATCATGGTCATGGATATTTATACAAAAGGGATCATGAATCATAGGTCATTATCATGCATGAGTTCTTAAGAGATTCATATCATAGTCATACAATAATCATGATATTGGTTCAATCATGGTTCATGAATACAATGAAGTTAATATCACAAAAGGATATTTAACAATAATCAAACAACATTTGGTAATTCATGAATAATTAGGCATTTATGCCCCATGGCTCAAACACAATCATAATAGTATAATTATCACTCACCTTAACAATGAAGAATCTAAAATGACTTGCTATCAATCTCTAAAGCAAGCAAATGTGATTATCACAACCTTCATCATCAACTCTTCTTGAATCTCTATGAGAATTTATAGAAAACCCAAATAGAAATATTAACAATTCAATTCCTTCCAATTATAGCTCATCTAAGTCTTATACATCTATCAATCTATTATGCTAACTATAGAAATAGAAGTGTGTTGAAATTGATCACACATAATGGGTTCGCCCAGGGATACGAGCGTCTCTGCCTGTACCATAAAGGAAACCATCTAGAAGCAATGGTACACCTAGAGGTACGAGTGTACCTCTGCCCGTACCATAAAGAACTTATCCGGTAGCAATGGTACGCCCATCAATACTAGCGTACCCTTGCCTGTACCACACTCTTGGGCAGGAATTTTGGGTAACAACCTCAAATGGTTGAAGAAGGGAAAATCAACATACTCCACACCAAGACTATATCCAAAATCAATTTCTATATCATGTAAATGACTTATAACTTAATTCATATCATCAATCCAAACATAGAATCAATAAAAGATTCTAAAAACCCATTTGATCAAACCCATTATCATCAAAATGAGGAAGTTTTGAAATCCCTTTGGAAATCCATTTTCATACACTCATTCCCCAATACATACTTACAAATCATCATCTAATAACATTTTCCTCAAAGGAATTCCATTTGGGTAACCCAAAGAAAAGAGAAGAAGAAGAAAAAGAAGAAGAACTCTTCAAGGTAACAAGATTACAATACAAGATCTAAATGAGGAAATGATTTAGATGACTACCTTTGAAGCTTCTCTTGATGATTGTGATTCACTATTGTCAAATGGAGAAAGAGAGAAGAAAAGAATGAGAAGAATGAGAAGAAAAAGAAAGAAGAAAGTTTTGTTCTTGTTCTTGAGAGCTTTTGAAAGATGAAAAAGATAATAGCAAGTGTCTAGGTTCAATGAACCTAGAAATAAGCAAATAGATAAAATATAGTGTTAGTGGAAAATGTGACCCACTTTCCACTAACGCATTTCTAACACAACCCAAAACAAATTGGCTCATATGCTACACATAATTACTCATATTATTACATAGAAGTTTATGCATGAATATTCGGGGTATTACAATTTGCATCAGCTGGCTTGGTAGTGGACCCATTAGTTCTTGCTGGTTTGTCTATGAAAGTGAGTGAGGAGCAGAATTGTTTGTTGTCAAAGCCATTTCAGCCTGAGGAAATTCAGAATGCATTAATGCAAATGGATCCGAATAAAGCTCTTAGACCAGATGGTTTGCCATGTTCTTTCTATGTTAATTTTTGGGATACAGTTGGTTGTGATATTACTATTGCTTGTTTAGCAATTCTAAATGGCATGCCTTTTCCTAATAATTTTAATCATATGCATATAGTTCTTATCCTGAAAGTATAAAAGTACTGATAATATTAAAAAAACTTTAACATGAATATATAATATATTTAAAAAATTTATACTTAAAATAAATAAATGTACAACATCTAGTTGTTAATTCTATTTTTTTTTTATAATTTCATTATATTAATATTCCAACCAAATAAAAAAATTGTTTATATTTTAACTTAAATTAAATATAATAAATAAATAATTCAAAAATTAAATAAGTTATGAGATAATATTATTTAGTGGGAGCAAAATCAATAATTATAGTATGGGCAATATTATATTATCATCCTCTTACAAATTTCTAAAGATTTTTCATAGGGTAGTGGCCATTGCTCAACAATAAATCCAACATTGATAGGATATTACCAATCTCTTATGAGAATCATCCCAATCAAGTTTCAATAATCATATGATTTCAACTATTATCTCCGTTTCAAAAAGATATAGTTTAAGTTTAAGTTTAAGTCTTTGATAGTGGGATTAGATATTATTAGTAAGAATTTAGCTGTGTCAGAATCTGTGTGGATAGGGTTGAAAGCCACCTACCACTGACAATTCCCTAGGAAATGAATGGCCATAAATAAAAGTTTCCTTCCTAATGAAAAATTTCCTTTCCAGTGAAAGTTACATTTTCAAGGACCAGCTATTTGTCACTAAGTATATTTTTAATTATTTCTTTTTCTATATAAAGGCCAACAGACCATTCTAGAATGCAATCTTTTTATTTTCCTTCTCTTTCTAAAACTTAAGTTCTTCATTCTATTTCCAAATTTCAGATCTAAATATGATATTCTCCATTGATCCATTTCTTAAAATAAATTAGCCGATATCCATATTAAACCTGAGACCCATATGGTGGATTATTCTTTTGACTTTCTTATAAGAGCTCTAGGTAGATCTAAATAGTAGATGTGTGGATTCAGTGAGCCTAAGGACGGTAGATGCCGAACTTGATGATGATTAGGGAATTATTAAGATGAATCATAGTGTATATGTTAATAGTGATTCTTTTGGCTTTATTGGAGAAGCTGTCACCTGGTTGAAGGGTGGAAATTAGTTGAGGTAAGTTATGAAATGCATGAATGTATGGTAAAACCACTTTATATTGTTTTCATTGAAATCCATTCCTGTGTTGGATATTATGTATTTTGAAAATGATTTCTTTTAGTGTTATTGTTACCATCCGTTGAAAACTTAATATTGTAAACCCTATTGTGATTGTTAAATTGATTATTGCTAATGACGATGCCATTTGGGCTAGTCTAATATTTGTAATAATGATCCTACTGAGCCTATACTTAGCCTTGACCACACACTGATAGAACGCCTTGATTAATTGAGGAAAAAGTCTATTAGACCGTGTGTGCATTGGTGACTCGATTGACAGAGTCTATAAAGAACGTTAGAATGAACTGAGATCTACTACTATTATGTTTTTGAGACTTTTGGAGTTTGTGGTAACATCCCACCCATTAGATCTTCTACTGTTTTTGAGACTTATGGGGTTTGAAGTGTTGTCCTACCTATTTGATCTCCCACTGTTATGTTATGATATTGAGACTCATGTGAATGTGGTTATATTTTACCTTGACTTCTCTTACTGTATGTATGTTTCTGTTAGAATGGATGTACCCTTGGTGTGTATTTGTCTTCGGCACATATGTATATTCTATGATACCCACTGAATGATATAAAAGTATATGTATTTACAGATTTACTGCTCTTGCATGAAATCCCAAGTATGAATGCATTTTATAATTTACTAAGTTAATGGTTCACCATATCGTCTATGAATTTTAATTGTGGGTTAGGAGAAGTTAGAAACTGAGTGTCATAATCTCTTTAATTATCCTTCTCCGCCAAATAAACTCTAGAAGTATATGTTTATTTCTTTAAGATTGTAATATTTATTTTATAAAAGTCATAGCTGTTATTTCTTTATCTTAAATGCTCCATAGATTATAAAATGATTCTGAACGACATGATTTTAAATGAATAAAATGAAAAAACTTTGATTTTTCTCTTAAATGTTATATATATATATATATTTGGGCCCTAAAATGTTATGTTTCGTCTAAGTATGTTGATCTTGGACAGATTTATGGTTCTATAAGTTTTTTTTTATGATTTTATACTTACTCATGTTCTAAGATCATCACACTGCTAAAGCCGAGACATAACATAATTCTTATTAACATTAAATTTTTTACTTTAAATAACATGATCTACATGTTATTAAAAAGAAGTTATTTATAGCAGTGCATTAAGCCTTTTTAGCATAATAATCTCCTCCTCTTTTTTTTTTTTTTTTTTTTTTTTTTCTTGAAAAGGCAACAATTTCAATTAAGATATGATAAAAAAAAAAAAAAAAATTGTGTCTCCTGTCCCTTCTTCTGCATCCTCCATCTTTTTTTTTTTTTTAGAAGATCCATCTCCTCTTTCTTTATTGCTGCTTAAAATTAGTGTTTTTGTTTTGTTTTGTTTTATAAGTATACAATTTAAACAATTTGATCTCTTTTGTTTTATAGTATAAATGATATATTTTACATTAACATTATCTCTAAAAATATTATTAATTTAATTTATTATTTATTTTCTAAATATAAAATATTACTAATTTATTTGTTATCCTACATGACTCAACTTACACTTGTTTTTATTTTTCGTCTATCATGACTCTATATATTGATTTATCAAAATATTATAAATTATAAGTATTTATAAATTATTGAAATCACTTGAACATTTTCAAATTAAGTCAAACTGAGTCATAACTCATAAATGGTGATTTAATTTGAACAATTTTAAAACTTGGAATATTCATTAATTAAATTTATGATTTTGCATTTTAAAATTGCCAAATTAAAAACGATTTAGCTATTATTAATAATTTGATTCAATTTGAATGATTTAATTAAAGAGAAAGGTGTCAGTTTCAAAAAAAAAAAAAAAAAAAAAAAAAAAAAAAAAAAAAAAAAAAAAAAAGAGAAAGGTGTATACTTTATTGCATGCCCTATAAAATAGGGTAATATTTTTTTTAATTTTTTTTATTAAATTAGCAAAAATAATATCATAAAAGAGGTAAAGGATTCAAATATGAAAATTTTATATTTTATATTTAATGCTAATGAACTGTAAAATAAATTTAAATTCGAATATTCTTACTTAATGTTTAAAAAACAACAACAGTAATAATTTTCTCTAAATAATAATAATAATAATATAAGTTTATAATATTCCAAATCTCAAATTCATTCTTTCAAAAAAAAAATCTCAAATTCATCCATTATTATTACTAATTAATATTAATATTATAGTTTTTTTTTTTTTTAAAAAAAATATTTTATATTTCCTATCTTAAATAACCAAACGGCACTCCATTTCCTCTTCCTCTCCCTCCGGACCTCCTCTTCCCCCTCTCTCTATATATCTCTCTCTGAATCTCTCTTCACATTGTGTGATCTGTCTGATCTCACTGCTTGATCTTTCATTATCAGCTTAAAAATTGATCAAAATTCTTGATTTATGAAGGGGGGAGAGCTAGCTGGCAATGCCGTCCAAATCAAGGTTCATTCACGGTTGGGGGAGGACAACGCCGTTTACCCGGTTGTCCCTGTCCCACCATCAGCAGCGGTGACGTCTCATAGTCAACATGAGCAGCAGCAGCAGCAGATTGCGTTTTCTGACGAGTTCAGGCCGTTCAGGCGGTGGGTACCATGGTTGGTACCGCTGTTTGTGGTGGCCAATATTACTCTCTTTATTATCACTATGCATGCCAATAATTGCCCAAAGAACTCTAAAAATTGTGTAGGCAAGTTTCTTGGGAGATTCTCGTTTCAACCCATGAAGGAAAATCCCCTTCTCGGTCCTTCTTCTAAAGCGTAAGTGCTAATTTCTTGCTATATTCGTTTCTTTGTTTGGAAGATGTGAAATTTTGAAGATTTTGGGTTTTGGCCTTGTGGGTTTTGATTAAAATGCTCGATTAATCTTCATATTTGTTCTACATTGCTTGTTCTGGTAGTATGTGAATTTTGGAGTGAATTATTTAGCTTCCTCTGGATTTTCCAACTCATTTGATTGGGATACTAAAGCTAAGTGAATCGTTTTTCAATTTTTTATTTGTGAGTTCAAATTTTGTTAAATTGCCTTACCGCAAAAATCCTTGCATGGTTGTAAGATTTTCAAGTGGTTTATCCAATGTCTGTGCTTAAAGTTGTGCCCTTTACAGTTTTTCATTGCTAACTCAACTGCTTATAGATGAAGCTATTTTCAGTTTAACTTCTTTGGATCTGGGGAAGCATTTTTTTTTTTTTTGTCTAATACGTAGTTTCTCTCTTTAGATTAGACAAGATGGGAGCTTTAGATGTGTATAAGGTGGTGCATAGCCACCAGGGTTGGCGGCTCGTTTCCTGCATATGGTTGCACGCTGGAGTGTTGCATATACTTGCCAACATGCTAAGTCTTATTTTTATTGGAATTCGCCTCGAGCAAGAATTTGGGTTTAGTATGTTTCTATTTTCTCATTTTCACCTTTGTTGTTTCTAATTTGGGTTTAGCAATAACTTGCCAAAAGTTTATGATAAGGCTTGCTTATGTGAATAATTTCCTAGAAAGTTCATTTTCTTTCTAATCATTGCTACTTTCTGAAATAGTTGTGTGCAATTACCTGTGTTGTATATTGATGCTGAAGATGTGAAATGATATATTCCCATTTATGACAGTATGGATAATCTTTAATACTATTTATTTTTTCTGAGGGATATCAGAATTCTATTTGTTCGGGTCTTTTAAGCATAGGGATCAAATTAATGTCTGAAAAAGTTACTAGTTGTATTAGGCTTATAGACCAGATGAATTAAAGACCATTGTGTTCTCTACTGTATTGAATTACCAAAAATGTACGTTTCTGTTGTCTGGCATGAATTTATGTGAAAAACCCTAGAAATGAGCCTGTTCAAGGGCTTGGCTGTTCAAGACTGTAGTCATATAACAAGAATTCTCTGCAGTACTTGAGTTCATGAATGTATTTATGGATTGATAATTTGACAAGGGAGCTGGGGCAATGGGGTGGGAGGATGAGTCTGACTTGTGTGTAGAATTGCTCTATATATTTTTTGTTGAAGATTAGTTGCACTTTTGAAGGTACAAATTATAATTTATACTTTATTTGCACTTTTACAGTCCGAATTGGGTTGGTCTATGTCATATCTGGTTTTGGTGGGAGTTTGTTGTCAGCTCTTTTTATTCAGTCAGTTATCTCTGTTGGTGCCTCTGGTGCACTTTTTGGCCTATTAGGAGGCATGCTTTCTGAGCTGATTACAAACTGGACCATATATGCAAATAAGGTACATTCAGCTGCTCTGTATAAAACTTAGTTTCCTACTACATATTTCATCTTTGAAGAGCACAATCTTTGCAGTCCTACACTGAAAAATTTTCATATGCAGTTGGCAGCGTTGTTGACTCTCGTTTCCATCATTGTAATAAATTTAGCAGTTGGAATTCTTCCACATGTAGACAACTTTGCCCATATTGGAGGATTTCTTTCTGGCTTTCTTCTTGGATTTGTGTTCTTAATTCGGCCCCAGTTTGGGTGGGTGAACCAAAGGGCTTGTCCTCCAGGATACATAGCACCTCCAGTTAAATCTAAATACAAGACTTATCAGTATGTATTGTTGGTTCTCTCTGTGATACTCTTGATTGTTGGGTAAGTTGATTTTTATGTTTGGGATCTTGTTTACTTCTTAGATTCTTTGTGTGTGATATTGATGAAAGAAGTTCCTATTTAGCTTTTATGGGGAAAATCTGCTGCATGAAATATAAATAAGCCTGCCTTGTGGGAAACTACTTTTCTTAATTAGATTTTCATGTTATCATTGCTTAGGATCTTTTTAACCATATATGATGGTCACCTTGTAGAAAACTGTCAATTATATAGCCAAAATGAAATGATTGAGAGAAGTCTTCATTAGTTGTTATGTACCCTGTATAATAAGTTAAATTGAGAACATTAGCTCAAGAGGTTCACAAATGATTTAGGTGTCTAGCTTCATTATAATATTCAAGAGTTTTTCTTAACAGACATTCTATAATTTTTCCAGATTTACTGCTGGGTTGGTTACACTCCTTCGAGGGATAGATTTGAATGATGACTGTTCTTGGTGTCATTATTTGAGCTGTGTCCCTACCTCATTATGGAACTGCAAGTCAAAGCAAGTTAATTGTGAAGTAACTAATGCAACTCTCTCACTCTCTTTCCCTCTCTCTCTTTGCTTGCATATTCTTCATTGGTTTAGTTATGTGGTTCTGGTTCAAACCAGTTAAAAGCGAAAGAATTAACTTTTGAAAGTAAATGCAGAGAATTGATTTTAAAATGCAGAGAAAATCAAACAAAATGATTTGTTTTCTTTCCCACATTCAAACTTGCATATCTAGACAAGGCAGCCTGAAATAAAACAAAGTTGGGGCCTTGGGGACCATTAGAGCTCATATCATTTTTATATGCTTATTGCTTAACTATAGTCGTTTCTGATTTCTCATGGTCATTTCCTGTACCTTTATTGTTCTTCCAGTCACGCCAAATCGGAAATCAATTGAACCTGACATGCTCGAGCAATGGGAAAACCCGTGCCTATGTATTGCCTGGCGATACACCTTCCCAGTCTTATCAGTTGCAGTTATGTTTTGAGCTTTGCAGTTGATGTATAATACAAGAGGTGGTAGAGGGATGTTGTTTAACAAAATTATTGATATATGATTCATTCATGCATCTGTAGACAACATTCTTCTATAGCCGCAAAGTAATGATTCAATTTCATGAAAAATATTTCTTTTCAGATTACTTTCCTGTATTTCAAATTGAGTTTACTGTAACTGCAACGGAAGGAACTGATCCATTAGCAGAGTAGAAATAACCTTGATAATTTTACTGGAATTATATGTTTATAAAGTTGGTTTATTCTGTTTGGTTTGGTTTATGTTAAAAAAAAAAACTTAAAAAACTGAACTGATCGAATTATATATATACATATTTTTATTGAAAAAATTGAATTACTGAAATATGTCGGTGCGGTTTGGTTGTTTAAAATTTAGGTTAAGTTTATTTAGTTATTCAATAATTCGGATCAATTTGAATCGAATCGACCGAATGTTCATTCTTAGTGTCAGTATTAGAATGCAAAAGAAATCATATATTCAAATTTAATAGCTCATTCCTTTTTTTTAAAAAAATATTTTAATATGAAAAAAAATGATAATATGTTTATATTTTCCAAAAGAAACATTTATATTTTTTTTCATATATAAAATGACAATATGTTTGGTGTGTGGAGAACTGGATATCAATTTTCTTTACCATTAAAACAAGATACATGTAGAATTAAAAAAAAAAAAAGTAATAAGGATATGTACAAAAGATTATTAATTATAAGTCTCCATTGAAATGAAATGATTTTTTTCATTAGTATACTACATCTTGAATTTTTTTAAAACAATCTTTGATATTTTAGTAATTAAATATTCAATTGTTTTTAAACAGTCTTTGATCTTTAAGTAGTCAGTTTACTCTATTTAATCTGAATTCACGTAAATTCACCTTTTTAATGGGTTAAGTTTGAATTTGAAGAATTCTTTTAAAAAAAAAAGTTTGAATTTAAAAAAGTTTTTCCAAAAATTCATTCTGCTCTATCCGTAATAGTATTCGCATATTGAGATTTGCAATATGAGATGTTATGATCATAATTACAAACATAGGGTAAAGGGATGTTATTTCAATGTGGGATTCATATAAACTTTCCTTTGGCATCTCTAACATACGATAATTTTGGCTTCAAAACATCATTTTACTACCATACGATAATTTTGGCTTCAAAACATCATTTTACTACCGTTGGATGTTGCTTCAATAGAACGGCAATTTCCACGCCAAATAAAATTTGATCTACAGTATCACGCCAAAATTGGCATAATACTGTGTAACGACATTTTATTATTTTATTTTTTTAATTAAAAAAACTTAAATTTTGTTTTATTTGCCAAAAAATAAAAAAAAATTCATTTATATCCTATATTTTTTTTATTTTGTTTACTTTATTGAATATGATTTCAATAAAAAATTTAAATAAAAAATAAAAAATATCTAATAAAATATATAATAATTAGTACAAAATTCGTATATCATAATTTAAAAATATTATATATAATGAAATATATTCTTTTTGGTATTAGAAATCGAGTTAATGGTTGAAAATAAATTTACTATAATTATACTATTTTAATGTAAAAAGTTACTGTATTTAGTGTTATGGATTTGATATGAACTAATTACAAATTTAGGCTTTTTTCCCATTTTAGAGTTTTTATATAAATTATTTTTCATTTTAGCTGGAAATTTTTTTTTATTCTTGTTTTGGGGTGAAGTTGATCAGGGGGCGTGTCAAAAAGTAGTTGTCCGCCTGATAAACAGGTGGATATCATCAGTTCCGCTATTGCAAGTGGCGGACAGTACTATCCGCTTGTCAAGTGGCAGACAGCAGCTGTAATTTTTTTTTTTTTTGCCTCTTCGTTTTTTTTTGTCTGTAATATTTTTTTACAACTTTAGTTTTATTTAGTAAAATTAAAAATTAAATATTAAAAATTTAAGTGTTGAATAAAATAAGTGATATAATTTTTAAATAGTAAAAATAATTAAAAATTTAATCACTTATTACATTCAGTATAAATTTTAAGTTAAAAATTTTGACTTATCATTTTAAGTGGTTTTTGACTTAATTTAAATTTTTAAAACGTAATTATCAAACAAACTTAATACAATTAAGTGCTGAAAATTTAATTTTAAATGCTGAATGGTGTTATCAAACACCACCTTAATTTTTTTTTTTTGTTTCATTTTGTTTTTTTAATCAACTAAGATAGAAAGTCTATTTTTTATTATTTATTTATTTATGTATGTGTAAACGTTTGTTTTTTTAACTTTTTTTAGCTATTTAGTTATTTTGGTGTGTTAATAACTAAGATGGGGAGTCATTTTTTTTAGCTATATGTTATGTTTTTTCCAAAAATTAATAGGCAATTTGTCTTACAAATTAAATTATTGAACGAAATATCAAACTCATTAAGGTAAATATATTAATTTTTGTCAAGTTATATATATATATATATATATATATATATATATATATATATATATATATATATATATATATATATGCATGTGCCTAGGAATTTTTACGTATAATTATGAATGTATAATGTTTGTATATAGATAAAATTAGTAAAAATATATGTATATGTGTATACATATAAGAAATTAATAAAAAGATTTATATATAAGTTAAATTTATGTATATATATATTTGTATCATGTATTATTATGATTTTTTTTCAGTGTTATTAATTTTTTTTTTTTTTATAAGGATTTATAATATTATTGATTAAAAAAATTAAAAAATCATCATATTAATATTATCTATTTTATTTGACTTAAGATAAATTTCATACGATTATTATATATTTCAGGTGTGCTCATTTAATTACTAAAAGAAGTCCTAAATTGGTAAAAAGCTCCAAGGTATGAAACTTGGACCTCACATTGAAAATATGGGTTTATATAAAATTTTGACTGAGGTTCATATCACGAACAGATTTACTTTTAAATAAATTAAATTATTTAAAAAATATTCTTTATATATAATTCGATTTGTCATTCAACAAGGGTTAATTTTAGGCCTAATTTGGTCAAACTTATATGCTTGATTGTTAGATTGGTTTAAGCTCAATCAAATGAATAATTAAGTATATGTATATCTCTTATTTTTAAAAATTAAAAATTACATTTATTAAATTGTCATTATATAAAATATATTAAAATCGTTATAATTTTATTATTTCTTAAATGAAATATATTTATTGCTATTCAAAATCTTATTTTAACTATTTTTCTATCATATAAGATTATAAAGTTGAATTATTTATTGAGATTATTTCTTTTACATTGATATTTGCATTTAGTTATTCTAATAATGTAATTATATATGTATATAAAAGTTGAATTAAAGTTATTTAGAAAGTATTTTTTTATGTTTTAAATATAGCTGATCATAAGTTTGAGGATTCGCCGAGTCTACTCGATTAAAAGATGGATATGGACAAAAAATTTTCTCCAAGTCCGATTCGGCTTGAATTCGAAGAAGCCCAATTATTTTTAGGTCAAGTTTGAAATTTGCTATATGAAGTCCGACCCACCCCAACCCGATAATATATA
>CATKHJ010006261.1:0-10692 GCA_949750685.1 Vernicia montana | reverse complement strand
TTAAGGCATAAAGCCTATTTTCTTGTATGAACCACCATGAGAAAAAGTATAAGAATTGTTGTTGAACTATAATTGCTTCATGAAACCTTATAAGTTCTTAATTAGCCATTTGCTAACTCTTGTCATTTATGAGAATCATATTATTTTTATATATACCTATGAGTATGAGAACCTTAAATATTTTTATCTATATGTTGATAATCCTTAATGGTTATAGAAATCCCCGAATGATATGGGTTAATCATAAGACATTGTGCACATTGTAACCCAATGGATAGGGTATAATATCCTACCCTTATCTAGGAAGGGTAAATTGTCCTAGACATGAAATCTGATCCATTTCATGTATTTACGAGGAAGAGTATGTTAATTATACCTCTACTCTTATTACGAGGGAGAGTATGCCCACCGGCCTCTATTCTTTATTACGAGGGAATATGCTAATAAAGTGTCTTTATTCCTAACATATTACGAGTATGATTTCTATTTCCATTAATTATGAGTTATAATTCCTTTTATGAGCTATATACATACTTATCCTTGTATATTATGAGTTATTGAATTCTACGAGATATATGAAACCTAATTGTTATACGGCACTATAAGCCTTACCATTCTTGTGAGTTAGCCTTGAATTACCAGCCTCACAAGTATGGTAGTATATTCTTTACTCACTGCTTTATCTCATTAGTGATTCAATTTTTCAGGAGATTAGAAGCCTATTAGCTCGGTTCTTCAGGTATTTTTCCTTCCTAAAGAACTAATTTGATCAATGTAATTTCTCCATTTATTATTTATGTATTTGAGATATTTTAGTGATCCATATGTGTAAAAGAAGGATATTCTTTTGGCCTTAATGGCAATTATATGGATGAATATATATATATATATATATATATATATATATATATATATATATATATATATATGAGAATTATGAGATGTACGAGATTATGAGCATGTGTATGAGTTTAGGTTCTGATCTTGGAAAGTGTATGTGTTAATGGCTCTGTTGCCATGAGATTTATATGTGATGAGAGGGGTTTTACAGGTTTTCGGTGGCTTTATGCCTACCCATTCTCTAGGACCGTCACAGTTGCGGAATTGGGCTGTGACAATCATTCACTGAGTCGAACGATCATCCCTATTAAATATTTTTTCAGGATTGCAGGTTGAACTTGATAAGTAAAATTATAATTGAGTCATTCATGCCCATCATTCCTCGGTAGTAAAATTTTTTTTATGCAGTTATGTAATTATTTCATTTTGATGTACAATATAAATTCTATAACTCCACATTGTTATTTTCATTATATGCATTTCTGTATAGTATGGTCAAAGGTATGATTTTATATGTGTATGATGAGTTTAGAGGATAATTGAGTTTCCTCGTTATGGATGTTATGATATTCTGTTAAGCAAAAAAAAAAAAAACAAATGTTGATGATGATGATATGATGTTTTTAGCTCTGAAGTAGCTTTGATATAATGTTATGTTTAGATTCTACTTAACAGGTGGGCTCATAATTCTGTTCTGTGACAGTTACAATTGTTATATTGCATGTTTTTATCGTTTAGTGATTAGTCAAGTTTACTACGAATTCCGAAAGTCTTATGTTTTTTTATTTTTTAGTGACAGTCAAGTGTCTTCAGATTCAAATCGTGACATTAATAATCTAACTTATAAAATTTTATGCCCATACGTTTGTAATTTTATGCCCATATTTTTAATTGTATGCCTACATGTTTATCAACAAATAATGATGAATAAAATACTTTTAAAAATTTTGAAAGAAAAATGTAAGACTAATGCATGCATGGCCACAAATGGAAGTAACCTTTCACATGATCAAATCCATTTTGCCAAAAAAAAAAAATATTTAATCCCAAACTGATTACAAACAGTAAGTCAGAAATGGCAATAAGTTGACACGTGTGGTCAGATTCAGAAAGAAAAGATTAATGTAATTCACACGTGTCTAGCGGGTGACATGCATGCATGTGGATAGCATTAGCAAATCTAATCCAATTGCAGCACCTAAACAAAACTCTCATTCGGCCAAAAAAAAAAAAAAACAAAACTCTCCATTCCTCCGGCCTGCCATTGCTTTAGATGCTATTTTACGGTACGCGTCATCCCCACACTGCCACACACGCTTCTTTTTATTAATCTATCGCTTAGTGATACTACATGCTGATGAAGCTACCATCACTATCAATCATTATCATAATTTATTATTTTTACGTAATTTTAATATTTTTTAATTAATTTTTAATATGACAATCAAATAATAAAAAATTAATTATCTAAAAAATATTTTTCGAATGTGAGAAAGGGTTACATAGAGGGTATCATATACATTTTTCTAAAGCTGTATTCATACAATAATTTAATAAAATAAAAATAAATAAAAAAAATATTAGTATTTTTTTATTGAGTAAAAAATAAATAAAAAATTATTATTTTAATATATAAGATAAATCTATACACTTGGTGTAAATAAAAAATTTTTCTTTCTCACATAAAAAAGAGACTTCTTATATTAATAATGTATAAGAATTTTAGTGAACCACACTATTGACATCTTAAAATTAATTTTTGGGCCATATAATTAGACCCAACTCCACCCCACTTGTTGAATTAGTAGTTTAAACGAGCTTGGGTTGTGACAAATATACTTTCTTTTATATTTGTTTAATCAAATATATTATCTTTATGGTAAATATGTTATCTTTTTATAATTTTATAAATATAAAAAAAGCTAAATTCTTAATCCAAAAGAAATTTTTATTTTTAAAAATAATTTTATTATTTGTTGAGTTGAATATATTATCTTTATGGTAATTTTTTTTGTAATTTTATAAATATAAAAAAAAGGGTATATTCTTAACCCAAAAGAAATAAAAGATAAAATAAATTTATCAATAAATTTACTTTAATTTATGTCAAAAATAAATTTCTATTTAAATATAAATCATTATTTTTATTTTTAAAATTATTATAGAATTTTTTATTATATAAGAATTTATTTCATTTTGCAATTGATTTTCATTATTTTAAAAAATTTATCAATAAAAATAGGTAAAAAATAAAATAAAAAATCAATTGAAACAAAGGCTCCAATGTAGGCTTATATGATGGACATGGCACTTTTTATATACTATGTTTGAAAAATGATAGTTAAAATTTATTTATAATACAAAAGGTTAAAATTAATATTTTAAAAAAATTAAAGGCATCAAACTTAGGGTATGCATTAAAAACTCTATAATCGTGGAAGTATAAGAAAATTTTGGAGGAATGGAAATAATTTTACCCTAAAATTACGAGAAAAAAATTTTTTATATAAAAAAATTAGAAGTACGAGATGAAATTTGAAAAATTTTCTCATTCTTTTTTTTATTTATTTTAAAAATATTTTTATTTATTTAACTTTACATTTCTCATATTAAAAAATAAAAATATTTTATGAATTATGTATTTGTTTAATTGATTTTTTATCAAAATTAAAAAAAAAATATTTCACTCTGACCTAATAATTCATATTTTGATAATAATTTCACCCTTAAAGAAAATTATAAATTTTTTCTTTGAATTTTTTATTAAGAGCCTATAAGATGTTAAAATACTTTTAAAAATAATTGAAAAATATAATTTAATTATTTTGAAAATTTTAAAATGATAACATGCAATTTATTTTAAAAATGAATGTAATAGTTGAAATTATTTTTAAAAATTAATTTAATAGCCTCAAATATATTTCTTAGGGGGGTTGATTGGGGAATCAAAGATCTGAATTGTGACAAAACATATCTATGTCATTCTAATGCTTTGTCAGTCCCAATAATCACTCTATGACATACGCAAGTTTCGTCCTTGAAGGGGGTATGGGTGTTGATGGATCCATGAAATATTCTTTTAACTTAATTATTATTATTATTATTAGCATTAGCATTAGCATTAGCATTATGAGGTAGATTCTGATATGGATAAGATTTAAATAATAACGTTTACTGAATGTGGATATTATTTAAATATTTTTAAATATGTGTTTTAGAGAGGTTATAGTATACTACTATTTCAATATTGTTGTATATATTAAAATCCTAATTATTTTTCTATATAAAATAAGTTAGGGTTAATCTAATAAAAATAGTTTCAAACTCTTTTTCTCTCTACATATTTCTTTATCTCTTTTCCATCATCTTTACTTTATTACTTTACATTCTTTATTACTATCTTTGATCTGTTGTGCTAATAAGCCGATTTACAACACGTTATCAGCACGATTTTGTTCTAATATTTATTTAACTAGATCAATAATTCTCAACAGAATTATTTGCTTCTTGTTGCCGATTGTTGTAAATTAATTTGAAGAAAGTAAAAGATATTATTATTTGATGCTATTTAATTTTAATTAATTAAATATAGTTCCTGAATAACTTGTATTCTAAATTCCTGCATAATTAAATAAATTAATACAGTTCCTAAAAAATTAGTATTCTAAATTCCTGCAGAATTAAATAACTTAATACAGTTCTTAAAAAATTAGTATTATCTACAATTTTTGAAAAACTAATTAAATAAATAAATATAATATAAATTTCTGAAAAATTACTACCTAAGTTTCTGAAAAATTAAGTATCCTAAATTCCTGAAAAACTAGTATCATAATTTGTTAAAAAAAAAAAAAAAAAACTGATATCTTATACTCTTGAAAAACTAAATAAATTGTTAGTAAGAATCAATTGATAAATTTAACCGAATGCTTAAAGTCAAAGTTCATTATTGATTATTTTTTGCTTGATACACGAAATCAAGCACGATCTCGTTCTACCGCTTCTTTGAGCTAGAATTAAAATCACTGTAAATCAATTAATTTATTGTAATCTCTCTTTGATTTCAATTCATATATGTATAACTTGGATTAATAAAATTTACTATGTGGTATCAGATCCCACAGTGCTGCTCATTATGATTTTTTTTCCCCCTTGTCATGAATGATAAGTTTCACTGAATATTTTGAGTTCTTCATGGAATTGTTAATTTTTGTTTTAACTGGCAGCCAACCAGCTTGAGTAGATAAGATTTCTTATGCTAAGAATCAATATATAGTATTAACCACTGTCATCATCGTCATTATTATTATTATTATTATTATTGATTGCTAGATTACACATATCAATTTTCAGTTTTCAAGATGGATGTGATTTTCATGATTTTGCTAAAATACCTTCCTGCTATACTTTCTATTTCGAATTATAAACATATTATTTTGCACATGAAACAAGAGTAATTTGCTGGCCTAAGCGTTAATATTTGAAGGATTCAAATTGGATTTCCCATGTTTTTAATTAACTTAATCTTGAATTATATACAAGATACAGAAGTTAGTATTATTATTATTGTTTTTTTTTTCTTCGTTGGTTTCATTTTCATTTTCCTTTTGGACTATTTGCTTGAAAGATTTTGATGAATGAAAGCTCTGTTTGTGCTTTCGTTTGATGTAGCACAGCAAATTAAACTCCAAATTTATTTTTCATTGTTTGCTTGAAACCCACAAGGTCATGAATTAATTTTTCCTTTTACCTATAAGCACATGTTTATTAGGAATTTCAAGTTATTATCATGTGAATATTTATTGTCTTTCATGTCTTTATTAAATTTGACATTGCTTTTGTATTATAAGTTGCTTTATTAATTCGATGTGAGTTCTTGTATTTCACAACTATAATTAATAGTAGTAATATAATTAATGACTTGTCATATTCTCAAATTTTCTTGGTGCAAATATATTTTTATAGTAATCTCCTTATTTTGATTTTGAGTATTTATTATCTATCTTGATAATTATTGTTAGTGCAATAATTAAATATTAAAATAATTAGACAATCTAATTAGTATTACTCAACTTATTATTTTTTAAATAATAATTGAAAATGAGGAACTTGCACTTGTTGGATCTTCTACCTATGACTGTATCTACAAATCTGTTTGAGATGTTCTATTTATTAGCAAACAAATAGGGCTAAAAATATTCTTTATTTTACGGGTTATACTCGAACATTGGAATTTGAAGAGAAAGATGTTCCTAAATATATTGTCATTAGCTTATTGTTGCGAAAAAATCTGCAAGTGTACAGATCGTGGGCAAGTAATAGTGTGTGAATAGAGTGTCGATCCCACAGGGAAAATGTTGACAATTACTAAAAAAGTATGATTACTCTATTATTTAGAAAATTAATTTAGTTGTAAAGAAAAAGAAAATTAAAATAGATGTAAGAAAATTTAACAGACAAATTCAATAAATGATAGAGATCTAGGATTTAGATTTCATCAATTGATTACCTATGACTTTTTTATATTCTCTAGATTGGTTTAATTTTATTGGAATTAATTATTAGATTTCCCTAATTATATAATGTTCTCTCTCAAGAAACAACACAAGTATTTATAATAACCTTATGTTTACTTTCGTGATCACAAGCAATTAACAAAAACCCATTAAATTTTATGAAAATCCTTTAATTAATCACAAATGAGTGTTTTTATCTCTAAGCAACACAGTCCCTATATCTAATATCTTAATGAACTAATATTATGTTTCCACTCTCGCTACTTCACATAATATTTTTAAACATGCAAATAGTAATCAATTATTCACAAGCATTAAGTTCTAAGATAAAAGATTAATTTCAATAATTAAAACCAAATCAATTAAACAAAGATAGTCATTGGCAAATCAAAAGATTACATCTAAATCATAGAGAAGAAATTTAACTACTCATAATTAAGAAGAAAGAAACAATTAAGTTAACAATTAATCTAATAGAAAACATAATAACAACTTATTATTGAATTGAAAAATAAAAGTTTAGAAAGAACTCTTTTAAGAATACAATCTTTGGTGTAGATAAGTTCCAAAACTTCTCTTCTTGATCAAAAATGAAAATAAAATAAATAAAACTAAGAAAATATAAATTTCTATATCTATTTGTTTCTTTGATTGAATGATCTTGAAGGAGGGGTGGTAATGCCTACTTATAGGCAATTTCCATCTTCTTTTTTCACCATTTTGCATCATTGCTTGCATCATTATCATCTTTATTGTCAACAAAATTAGCTTGGTTAATCAACAAAATTGACTTGTGTTAGTCAACAAAATTTAGGCAATCTAATTTAGGCACCCACATTTGACAATTTGTCTAAATCAGGCAACCTAATTTAGACACCCGTATTTATTGACAATCTCCACCTCCTTTGTATAGCATCTTGAAATTCTCTTTATTCTACAAAATAAAATAAAATAAAATACTAAAAACATATTATAATTTATTTATAAATTGTTATAATTATTTATTTCTCAAAATAAATAATAATATTATTAAATTCTCAAGAACTGAACCAAAATTTGAGTTTAAACAGGTAAAATAACTTTATGAAACTAGAGTTATCACTTATTTGCTGTAATATTTGAATATTTAATGGAAAATATTATAATTCCAAGTAGTATACTGCATTCTTGGAAGAATCAGTAACTTTGCAAACAATCAAAAGCTATGATCTTACTTAGACATCATTTAAGTGAGGAATTAAAAGTTGAATATCTCACTGTTAAGGATCCTTGTATTCTCTGGAAGAGCCTTAAAAATCGATATGATCACTTGAAATTTGTGGTGCTATTACAAGCTCAATATGACTGGCTAAATCTATGCCTACAAGACTTTAAGTCTGTTTCAAAATATAATTCCACCATGTGTAGAATCACTTCACAGCTGAAATTGTGTGGTGATAAAGTTACATAATATAATATGCTATAGAAGACATATACTATTTTTTATACTTTTAACATACTCCTGCATTAGCAGTATAAAGTGCAAAAATTTATAAAATATGAATTTATTGCTTGTCTTCTAGTAACTGAAAAGAACAATGAATTGCTAATGAGAAATTATCAAGTTAGACCCACTAGTACAATAGCAGTCCCTAAAGTGAATGTTGTAGATAACTAAAAGTCAAAACTCAAAGTACATTTGGTAGATCATGAGAACTTTGCAAGAGAAATAATTCAAATAGATGACACAACTCAGCTCAATATATAGACTCCCTGAAAGAGTAATTGCTAAGATTTTGCATCTTTATTATTATTTTTATTGTCTTGTTGGATTATATCAATAAGTTGTTTGTCCATATTATTTTGTATTATAATCTATGAATAATTTCATTATTATTTTATTCTCAATATACATGAAAAATATATTGCATTGAACATGCAGTTCAAGCATTGAACCTGTAGTTCAATAATAAAATCTTGAAAATTTGACATGATATGTCATTATGCATATAATATATACTCTCCCTTTACAACTTGTACATGGATGTGAGCCTAATATTTCTCATATGTGAGTTTTGGTTGTGCCATGCATGTACTAATAATACTACCTCAATGTGCAAAAATGAGTCCATAGAGAAGATTGAAATTTATTTTAATGAGGCACATTTCCCGACAATAGGGGGAGAGAAAAGCACCTGTTAGTACTAAAAAATGTGGAGAAATTTCCTAGAAGGAAAATCGTTTAAATAGTTTTGACCCACGTACAAGTTAGAATGAACTAGAAGTTCATAAAATAATACAGTTGTAACAAATTGTAATTCAACTGTCAGATGCATTTATAGATGCCGAAAGAGTGACAAAGTCTCATATTGCAACTGCTAATACCCTAGTAAGGGTTGTGGTTCCTATTGAAAATAGAAAATCAATCGAGCTAGACACACACCAAAAGCGTGGACAGTAAATTGGAACTAAAGATAAAATCTATGGAAAAGAAAAGCAGCGTCACTAAGAAAATCTCCTGAAGAGAAACCTCTTGAAGAGAAAGATCTCAGTTAAAGAACTATAGCCAATGATGAGATACAAACTGAGACAACAGAAGAACTATATCCTCCAGATATGGCTCCTGGAGTTTATAAATAGATGAATGAAAATTATGAGATCTCGATTAATTTTGTGATACAAGAGATAAATTTGATAGAAATTCATTTATCGTCGATGATAAATTTACCTCAATAGTAGCTCTTGCTATCTCAAGAGACAATCTAGATCCAGAACTTATGAATATAAATAAATGTCAGCATAGATATGACTGGCCATCATAGAAATAGGCCGAGTTGGAATCAGTATTTAAACGCATGGTATTCGAACTTGTTATGCTGACTCCCTAAAAATGTGAAACCAGTTAGGTATAAATGGGGGTGTTTTTCCAAAAGCGTAATGAGAATAATGAAGTGGTAAGATATAAAGCGAGACTAGTTGCCAAGATTTTTTGCATAGACTTTGTATTAACTATGAGAAAACTTATTATCTTATTATAAATATGATCACGTTCCATTACTTGATTAATATGGCAGTTAAAAAAAGGCTTGATATGCGCCTTGTGAAAATAATATTTATATGAAAGTCTTAGAATGACTAAAGGTACTAGAAAGGAATGCACATCAAACATGTGACATGTATTACATTAAATTCTAAAAATCCCTGTATGGATTAAAGCAATATGGACGTATGTGGTATAATCATTTGATTAAATCCTTATTGAAAGAAGGATATGTGAATAATACACTTTGTCCATATGTAATCATAAAAGACCACAGAATGATTATGTTATTGCAACATATGTTGATAATTTAATGGACTCCTAACGAACTCAAAAAAGCATATAACTATTTGAAAAGTGAAATGAAATTTTGTATTGACCTGTAAATCGATCATTTATCCCAAAAAGTCATAATATACTAGTCTACTTATATGGAAAAGGTACTTAAGCAATTTTGCATAGATAAATCATTTCCCTTAAGCACATTAATGGTATCCGCTCACTAGAAGTGAATAAAGATCCTTTTAGACCTAAGAAGATAACAAGGAACTATTTAGTCTTGAAGTATCATATTTGAGTGCTATAAGGGCATTCATGTATCTTGCAAATTGCATCAGGCCTGATATGCATTTGCAAGAAAAATTCCTAGCTAGGTATAACTCTGCACCTACCAAGAGACATGAGAGTGGTGTAAAAGACTTATTGTGTTATTTTCGAGACACTATTGATTTGGCTATATTTTCATATAATTTATATTTGACATTGGTCTACATGCGAATGCTAGTCATTTGTCAGATCCATATGGTTAGATCTTAGATTGGGTATGTATTTACTTATGATAATACTGCAATTTTATAAAGGTTTTTATGGTCCTGAAGTACCTCAATAAAGATGCTCCCATTATGTTATTTGAGAAGAATGCAATCTGCATTGCACAAATTAAAGATGAATATATCAAGGGTGACCAAACTAAACATATATATTTCACCGATATTCTTTATATGCATGAGCTCTAGAAGAGATATCCACAAATTCGCTCGAGTGACAACCTAGCAGACTTAGTTACTAAGTCTTTACCTAAATGTAATATTTGAACGGCATTGTTACATCGATTGGTATACGCCATGTTAAAATGTAGTCCTCATCAGAGGGTAGCGAATCAGTATAAAATTGTATTCTTTTTCCTTAGTCAAATTTTTGTCCCACAGGATTTTCTTGACCAAAGGTTTTAATGAGGCAATTTGTGCAATGATAGAATAGCGCATGAATTGTACTATTTTCCTTAGCTATGTTTTTTTTCCCACTGGGTTTTCTAGC
>CATKHJ010006199.1:0-18449 GCA_949750685.1 Vernicia montana | reverse complement strand
TGTGGACATGGTTCAAGTGTTCAACAGTTCAACAAATATTATTGATGTACTGCAAAACTTTCCAGGAAAAAAGAGAGAGAGAGAGAGAGAGTAATGCACAGGCCATTTTTTTGCTATTTTATTAAGAAGATTCTTCACTTTAAAAAAAAAAAAAAAATTATTGAAGAGGGAAGGAGATTTAGCAAATTAATGATTTAAATTTTGTCTAATTTTGGCCTCGTAATTCTGACATTAGCAATAATTATGGCTATACATGAAAATTGAAATCTTAAGTGAATGTGATTTTATTCTTGATGATTTGGTTTCTACATTGACAATGCCAACTAGGACAAACAATGTTAATACTTAAATAGAATTTTGACAGATTAAATGATTTCTTGTTGTTGTAATTAGAAATAATTAAGCTGCTTAATTAATATAAATAAAAATAAAACAAGAAATAATAGAAATATAGGACCAATACCAAACATGCTAATATATAGGGACTTCTACTTTCATTAAAGACATTATATTTATAAGCAAAGATGTTTAAACTTTTTTTATTTTTTTAAGGCTTAGTATATAAATTTTTCCTCAACTTTATACATTTTTGCAATTATTCATCCATTTATTTGTGGATTATAAATTGACGAGATTTATGCATAAGAAATGATAGCATAAATCTTATATTTAAAAAAAGAAAAAATTAAAATTAAAACACTGTCAAATAGTACTTTAGAAATGTGGTAATTGATAGTTTCAGGATATGAGATAGTGGAATAGTAAAAACTCTTGAACACTGTAAAAAATATTTGCTTGATATTGGAATCCATTCCATCTGAGGTTTGGAAAATTAACTGCACCAATTCTTGGATGTCGAAATTTATTTCAGGAATTGAGCTTCTCTCCTTGTCATGTACTTGAAAATTTTTAAAATAAATAAAATTTTAGATTATATATATATATATATATATATATATATATTTGATAATTTCAAAATAGTAATAAACCTATTTTTTATTAGAAAAATAAGTGTTAATATAGATATCAGAAATAGAGACAGAAATGGATTGGTTTTGTATATTAATTATATGTATTTTTACAAGAGAGAATTACATCTATTTATAGAGTTAGTATGCACAATTTGAGTTATGATTCAAGAAGAGTTAGTGACTATAGGCTGGAGGAAACACATGGTTAATGAGCTGGAGTTTGAAATGGTACAAGTAGGTGTACATGATGAGGATGCAATTGTTGATTCCATTTTTTCATATTTTCACATTAACCCCCCCCCCCCCCCCCCCCCCCTCTTCCCCTCCCCTTCTTTCAAACTTAAGGTGGTATAGTTGATGCCAGCTTGAATTTGCTAAGTAGATCTTAAAACGAGTGGGAATATGTGTTTTCGTGAAGATATCAGCTGTTTGATTAACAGATGAGACATAATGCAAAATTATGATGCCTTGAGTGACATGGTGGCGAACAAAGTGGTAGTCGATCTCAATGTGTTTGTTTGTTCATGAAAAACATCATTGTGAGAGATTTGTATTGCACTTCTATTATCATAGTGGAGTGTAGTTACAGAAGAGTGTGTGATACTCATATCAGTGAGTAATCATCATAACCAAAGTAATTCAGATGTAGCATCAGCAAGAGCGAATTTTGTGCTAGATCGAGCAACAACAGTTTGCTTTTTGCTACGCCAAGAAATAAGAGAATCACCCAAGAAAAAATAATAACATGTAGTAGAACGACGATCCGTTGGATCACCAACCCAATCAGCATTAGAGTATCCAGATAACACCAAAGAAGAGTTAGCAGAGAAATGTAAACTATGAAAAAAAGTTCCTTTAATGTATCGTATAATCCGAATCACTGTAGCATAGTGAGTTGAGTGAGGAGCAGTCATGAATTGACTGACCAAATGAACAACATAAGAGATGTCAGGTCTAGTGACAGTGAGATAAACCAGACTCCCAACTAGTTGGCAATACATAGTGGGATTGTCAATAGGAGTGCCATCTAGAAGAGTGAGTTTGCAATTGAGCTCCAAATGAGTTGATACCGTTTTACTGTCAGTAAGACCTGCTCAAGAAAATAGATCAGAGGCATACTTTGCTTGAGACAGATAATAGCCTTGAGAATTATGAGAAACTTCAAGACCCAAAAAATAGCTGAAAGATCCAAAGATCCAAAGATCCTTCATTTCGAAATGTTGATTGAGATAACGTTGCACTTCTGAAATGCTATATGTGCCACTACCTGTTATGATCATATCATCAACATAAAGTAACAAAATGACAATGCCATGGTCAGTGTGACGAATAAATAATGCGGAATCATATTTACTAGAGACAAAGCCAAATTGAGTAAGGGTTGAACTGAATTTGGCAAACCATGTCTGAGGAGCTTGTTTCAATTCATACAGAGCTCGCTGAAGCTTACAAACTTTATGAGTAGAATATCCAGGAGGAGGTTTCATATAAACCGCTTTAGACAAATCACCATTTAGAAAGACATTTTTGACATTTATCTGAAAAAGTTTTCATTTACGAATAGCAGCAATGGCTAATAGACTACGAACAGATGTTAGTCTGGCAACTGGAGCAAATGTTTCTTCATAGTCTATTCCATATTCTTGATTATAACCATTGGCTACTAAACGAGCTTTATAACGTTCAACAAAACCATCAGAATGAGTCTTGATTCTATAAATTCATTTACAGCCAATAGGTGTCTTTGCTGGAGGAAGATCAATGAGATCCCAAGTATGAGTTTGCTCCAAGGCTTGGATTTCTTCAGTCATAGCTTGCTGCTAAAGAGGGTCAGTACTTACCTCACGATAAGAGTGAGGCTCATGAAGGGTGACAATAGCAGAATAACAGTGATAATCTCTAAGGTAACTAAGAGTTTCTCTTACCCGAGTGGATTGAAGAAGAATAGGTACAGGTTCAGGATCAACAGTGGTAGCAGGTTTAGGAGGAGCAGATGGGCATGTATCAGTTGAGAGAGTATCAGAATCAACGACATCAGAATGAGGAAATAACTCAATGGAGGAATTTGTAAATAAGAAGGAGTCAATAGTAACATAATTGTGAAACTTAGAAAGAGTGGAGAACATTGTGGTTTCCCAAAAAGTATCATAATGAGAAATGCGTAATTTATTAGAAATAGGATCCCAACAATGATATCCTTTGTGTTCAATCCCATAACCCAGAAAACAATATAAACGAGCATGAGGTTCTAATTTTGTATGTTCATAGGGTTACAAAAGAACAAAATAGACACAGCCAAAGGGTTTATGCATTTTATAATCTGGAATTTTACCATACAGTTTTTCAAAGGGAGATAAATTTTGGAGAACTAAAGTAGGGGCCTGATTAGTGTTATAAACACCAGTGAGAGCTGCTTCTCCCCAAAATTTTTTCAGGCATGAGGCAGAGATAAGAAGTGCACCAACAGAGTCTAAAATATGACGATGCTTTCGTTTAGCGCGGCTATTTTGTTGAGAAGTATGAAGACAATAACGTTGAATGACCATGCCCTATTGAGGAAGATAATGAAGTAATGAGGAATCTTTATATTTCATAACATTGTCTGTTCGAAGAGTTTTAATAGTACTGAAAAACTGAGTTTTGATCATATTTGCAAATGTAATATAGATTTGAGGTAACTCAGATCAATTTTTCAAAAAATAAATCCAAGAAAGACGAGAATAATCATTAATAAATAAGACAAAATAACGATAATCATTTATTGTAGATATAGGAGAAGGTCCCCAAATATCAGAATGAATTAAACCAAACGGAGTATTAGAAATAGAATTATTATTATTGAAAGATAATGCAGGTTGTTTGGCAAGTTGACAATTGAGACACTTAAAAGACTCAAATTTCGTAGATCATAACAATCCACGAGAAATTAAAGACTGAAGTTTACTAGTGGAAGCATGACCAAGGCGAAGATGCCATTGGTGACTGGAAGAAGTGGTTGTAGTAGTAGCAGCTGACATAAGTTGTTGTGGAAGATGAAGAGATACAAGCTCAAATAACCAACCCACTCTGCGACCCATCTCAAGAATCTGTTCTGTTTGTGGATCATGTACCTGACAACTAGAAGGAGAAAAAAAATAACATTTAGTCCTTTTTCACATAAAAATAACATTTAATCCTTTTTCAAATAACTGACCAACAGAGACAAGATTGAGTGATAGGTTAGGAATACAGTAGGTGTCAGAGAGGCTAAGATTGGGGGTAGATGCATAACCAATATAAGTGATGTGCATCTTATCTCCATTTACTGTGTGTATGGGTGGTAAGGAAGAGGCAGGTTTGGCGGAAGATAAGAGATTAATATCAGTGGTCATATAGTTACAACATGCAGAGTCGAAAACCCAATGAGAATTACCTGGAGTGACAGACATGGCGGCAGATTGATTAGAAGAGATAACCTATTTGAGTAAAGTCTCAAGATCACCCATAGTGATGGTAGAGGACTCTTCTGTGGCAGCAACAATGACGGAGGTGGATCCAGACTTGGATAAATTTTTGGATTTAGAAAATCCACTCTTTGGTTGCGGTGGGCGAGTTGGACAATTCTCAAGAATGTGACTATGACCATGACAATATCTGCATTCTACAGTGGGGCAGTTAGCAAAACTATGACCAGGTTGATTATAGTTCTTACACAGTTGACTGCCAGATCTCGAATTTGAGGACCGAGTAATTGCAAGGTCTAATTCAGAAGTTGGTTGTTTCCCGAGACCAAGTCGAGTCTCCTCAAAGATAATTTCTTGGATTGTTGTATCCAAGGTGAGAAAAGGATGCCTATGTAGCAGAGAGGCACATACAACTTCATAATCGGGTCGAAGAGCCATAAGAACTTGAATCATATGAAGATGGTCTTCATTGATCTTAGCTTGAGATAACTGATTCCAGATCGGTTGAACTTGAGCAAGAAAGTCATTTATAGACTGACCAGATTCTTGTTTGAGATTGTGGATAGTGGTCCACAGCTGAAAATAGTGTGCAAGACTAGTAGTTTGATATTTGTTTGCTAAGAAATTTCAAATGGCTTTTGCAGTGTCGTATTGAGCAAACTGAATGTGAATGACAGGAACAGATGTATTACTGAACCATGTAATAATTTGATGGTTTTTGTTATCCAATCTTCAATGCGATCAACAAATTTGATATCAGATTCATCTGGTGCTTTGTTGGTATAGTGATATCTCCAGTGATAATGCACCAGAGTTTTCAACTAATCAAAAAACTTTTCATTCCTTGAACCCACAAATTATAGTTAGATCCGTTCAGAACTGTTGCAATTGGTTTTGTAATATTCGATTTCTCCATTTTCAGAAATATGAATTGAAATCAATTCACAGAGTCAAAATTTGGAAAAACAGACACCAAAAATGGATTCAGAATGCCCAAAAACTTTAGGAATTGGTATGATTTTATTGAAAATCGGGCCGAAAAAGGTCAAACCGATCGGTCAAAGTATACTGAACCGGTTCGGTCAGAGGCTAAACCAGGAGGTGGATCGGGTTTGGTCAGAGCGTGGATCGGGTCGAGTCAGTGCGCAGGTTGGACAGATTTGGATGCGGACGTGGATCCCACTCTGGCTGACCTGTCGACATGTGTCGGAATCTCAATGGTACACATGGCGTTGATGTGGCGGTTGACACGTGACAGATGGTAGCTAGATTGCTGACATGACGTTGATGTGGACTGACAGGTGCTGACGTGTGATGACGTGGCATTGAGCTGGCTTGTAATACTCTAGGTATTCCCCTATTTGAAGCATAAATTGTAAATACTGGACAACTGAATTTGAGTGCCTAATTACGTAAATATAGCTTGAACCTTAGTGAGACTACTATAGAAATTTATTAGTTATATGTGACTTGTTAATGAGTATTACTTGTTTATATATGTATATGAGTATTATAATGTTTGTTGGTAAATAAATTGGTGATAAATTAATTAAAATTAAATATTTAAAAATAAGAGAGTGAAAAAATATAAATAATAATAATAATAAACAAAGTAAATAAGTGGAATAGGATCCTTTTATAAGACATGGTTGGATTGGTGCTCATTAATAGTACCAATACTTTGAATCATATGATAATCTCATAATGATCTTCTTTTAGTAAAAGATCTTTCTCCACTAACCAAATTTTTTAATCTCAATAAATTCATCACCAGATATATTAGTAAAGGATTATAAAATTATATGTACATAAAAATCCTATTAACAATTTCTAATCACCATCTATTCATTTATGTCTCTCTCAAATAAAGGAAACAAAAAAAACAAATTTCTTCTTTTTGCCTCCAAAATTCATGGCCACTAAAACTTGCATTGAAGATTCATTTTTCTAAGGTAAGATCTTAATTAAACTTTCTTAATTCTAAGTCCTAATAAAGATTTTTGAGTTTCATGCTTGAGTTCTTGAAACATTTCTTCTTCCTCGTGATGTCGAGTAAACATGATAAGTGAATGGGAAACTTTGATTGCTTTAGATTATGATGGATTAGATTTGATTAGGTATGAAATTGATGGTCAATCAATTGAAAACTTGATAATAAGCTTGAAAGGAAATTTGGGTTTTCATGAATTAGTAGTAGCCTAAACTAGGGCTTATAAAATTCTAGTTCAATAATTTAATATAAGCTAATGATGGACTTAAAATTTTGTATATATATATATTTGCTGAATTTTGTTTTGAAAATGAAAAAAATAAGTGAAATTTGAATTTGGGTTCAGTGAAAGGATATATTCGGCCAAGATAAGAATTTCATAAAATGATTTATTTAATTTTCTTTAATGAATGAAAGATACATATTTATATGTGACTAAAATGAGATTAAAAATTAATTCATTATATGAAAATGGAAATTTGGGTTTTGTTGGTAAATTGGTTCGACTATCATAGAAACTTAAGATTTTATAATTATTAATTTGAATAGAATATGAAAGTGAATTGATACTACTGTGTAAATGTTATGTATATAGTGGAAATAATATTATAACTTGAATTAAAGAAAGAGTGAAATTAAGCTAAGGTTTTGGGAGATTTAAATAGTATCTTTTAGCCATTAAAGATTGAATTAAAAGTTTGACTATAATTTAAATTGATTATACAAATACGTTGATTAACATTTGAATTAATATTATACATAGTAATTATAAAATTTAAACTAAGGCTATAGAATTCTAAAATGTCACGAGATACGGCCATAAAAAAAAATTGAAATGAGAGTATAAAATCTTTAATTGATTTAAATGTGTATATTAAATGATCATTATATGTTAATTTGTAGTAGTTAGTTAATAGCTAATAGATTATACGATGTAGGGTTATCGGATTAGAAATTATATAACAAATTAGTTTACTTTAATTGTCAAGTACCAATATACTATATGTAATTAAATATGATGATTGGTGTAGAATCAAGAAGGGATCAAGATAAAGAAAACGGTCGGGAAGAGTATGATCAACCTTATTGTCTTTGCTAATATAATAGGAGTTTAGGAGTTAAGATGAGTAAATGATATATATTATGCCTTATTCTGATTTTAAAATCTTCAAGTTGCATATTATGAAAAATGATTTCTCATTCAATGATACATTTCAAGTTTTTCATGGAAATCATATATTATACCTCTAACTTTTAAATTTTCAAGTTCTTACATGACAAAGTTTTACAAGATTAATATTTCAAATTTCATGAAAACATGATTTTCATGTTTATAATTTTGAAAATTTATCAAGTTTCAAGAGTTATTAAGAGAATTCATGTTTATGCATTATTGAAAGTATGAAGGTGCCAGAGGATTAAATTATCAAGCTCTATAATTATTCATGATCATATTTTCAAGTTGTAAATTATTTTTCTTTATGACAAAATGAATATGTGAACAATACGACAGAAATCCTCTGACTGATGGGAGTGCCATCAGGCTATGTGCACATAGTAGCTCATTTGACAGGGCTAAATTTGTCAAGATTCCACCTAGGGTGGCCAAGTGTCATAGGGCGCAAGTACCTGATCAGTTTTGCGTTTCATGATATAAGTGCAAGTTCAAGTTCAAGTTACAAATTATAAGTTGATTTCTGTCTCAATGTAAATAAGGCCATGCTTATCATATTATCATATTTTATTTTTACTATTTTACTAAAGACAAGTAAGTTTTGAAATACTACTAAATGTCTGCATTTATACGAATATGATGTATATTTTTATATGTGAACAATTATACGCCACAAATTGCTTCTTTAATTAAATCATGCAACTTTTCAAATTTCAATTTGATATCCAAGTCTCAAAAAAATTTCTAATTGCATTTTTACGTACATAATATATATTATTTATTCACTGAGTTTTATACTCACTCCTAAATTTTCAGGTTTAGTATAGGAGCAATTCATCGACTATTCTTTCTACATTGAGGAATCACAAGAAAATGTAAAATTTATATTTTGAAGATGCTTCACTCTAGAAACTCCAATAGTGTATAGGTTTTAAATAGAAATTATAAAGTATTAAACTTGCTTTTATATAAAATGTATATATGAATCTAGTATGCTCAAGAATCATGTTTATGTATGTATATACAAAATGTTAGTTTTCCTATTATATATATATATATATATATTAAGACTATGAAGTTGAGCATGGGAGGTTTTGTGGAATGGTTGAAGTGAAGTGAGATTATGAGATTAGTTTATTGGAAGTGTATATTTTTATGCAGGTTGTAATCTTGGGCTAATTGTGAGTGAATGTGTTACACATTCAGCTGTTATGTTGCTAAAATGTTAATTAATTATTTAGGTTCATGGGTTCTACGGGTATTTGATGCTCTTACAGTTACTCATGCTCTAGGACTGTCGTGATTCTGAAGATGGGTTGTGACTCGTTTTCAATCTTCAGATGGCGCATGCGGCGAATGAGCTCAGTCTCAGTAGCTTCTCCCGGCACGTGAGGGTGCATCCGGTCTTCGCTGAAGCTCCGATTTGTATCAAAATACTTTTGATGGCAAGGGCTTTCAAATGACGTGGTCAAATGAATTTTTAGACGTGTGCATGGAAATTTTTCAGAAGGGATACAAATTATGTTTCAAAAAAAAAAATTTGAACAGCAATGGCTGGGATTTTGATTCTAGCTAAGCATGGGTTCTGATACCATGTTAATATAGCTATCAGAAATATAGACATAAATGGAATGATTTTGTATATTAATTGTGTGTATTTACAAGAGAAAATTACATCTATTTATAGAGTTAGTATGCACAATTACATCTAATACTATCGAGTACTTTCAGGCGCTAAGCTGGCTCGTCTTCAACCTCTAGACAGCGCGTGCTGCGAGTGAGCTCAGTCTCAGTAGCTTCTCCCGGCACGTGAGGGCGCGTCCGATCTCCGATGAAGCTCCGATTTGTGTCAAAATACTTCTGATGGCGAGGGCTTTCAAATGACGTGGTCAAATGAATTTTTGGACGTGTGCACGGAAATTTTTCAGAAGGGATACATTTTCTATTTCAAAAAAAAAAAATTTGAACAACAATGGTTAGTATTTTGATTCTAATTGAGCATGGGCTCTGATACCATGTTAATATAGCTATCAGAAACAGAGACAGAAATGAAATGGTTTTGTATATTAATTGTGTGTATTTACAAGAGAGAATTATATCTATTTATAGAGTTAGTATGCACAATTTGAGTCATGATTCAAGGAGAGCTAGTGACTATAGGCTAGAGGAAGCACATGGTTAATGAACTGGAGTTTAAAATGGTGCAAATAGGTGCACATAATGAGGATGCAATTGTTGACTATATTTTTTCATATTTTCACATTAACAATAAGATTGCTTAATATATAGTATAAATGCATACCCCACCCTACACTTCTCTTTCCACAATCAAGTTCTGGCAGCCATGTCATAATCCATTTGAGGGTAGTTTTTTATCTTCTTATATATGAATGAAATAATAAAACACCTTGGATGGTCGATAAAACAAAAAATATTTGATTTCATTTTTATAGGATATGACCTAAGATTTTCTTAGGATTCTATACTATTTAAAAGAAAATGTTATAATTTTTTTTTTAAATTAATTACGCTCTGATTAAAATTTATATGTTTGTGATAAAGGTGATATTGCAAGTTAATTTTCTCGTTTTTTAGTAAATTTCTCCTATATGATAAGAAGCAAAAGAAAAAAAAAAAAATGAAAAATGAAACAATATTTAGAACTGACTTTGTTGTTCCGTGTAATGACCAAGTTTGTAGCATATTGTGTTAATAAGTTGAAAGAATCTTTCATATTTGGAATTATAGTTCAAGAACTCCTCAGACACCCAACGCCCAGTTGTGAGATTTATTGTTTTCACAATCAATTCTGCTTCTCCTTGGTGCCTGTCTCCTTGCCTTTTCCTACTTCAGGATAAATTTTTCTCACTATATTTCAATTAGCCAAATATATATTAGAACACCAAATTCAGATAAAATAACACACATATATATATTAGATTCTACCATCGAGTACTTTTAGTCCCTAAATAAATTTAAATATAAGTTAAATCAGAAAAAAAATTAAAAATATTGTGACAAATCAAAATTTTTAATTTTTAATTTAATTACTTTTAAAAATTTAATTGTTAGAAAAAATTAAACATTATAATATTTAATTTTGTTTAAAATGTAGCAACTCACTGCATGACGTAAACTGTGGCTAATGTTTGTCCCATGAGCCACCAGAGCATCCAAAGAGACATCATTTAGGGTTCCAAGTACTATTCTGATAAGTTCTTACCTTGTCTTTGCTTCCAGTTTCCTGCGTTAATCAAAAGTTCTCTAAATTATTTATAGGCTTTTTCGATATATCCTGAAATGTATCGGTGGCATGCCAATATGATTTATCTAATACTATAAAATATTTTATTTTATTTTTATAAAATATTTTTTAAAAAAGTTTATCAATAATTTGATTATTTTTAATAAAATAAAATATAATAATATAATATAATGTAATTAAATGTATTTTTAATATAATATTTAAATTAAAAATATATATCTGATTACATTATATATATAGAAATCTCGAAAGGCCAATATGGAAATATTGTTTCCCTCAAAAAAAAAAAAAAAAAAAAAAAAGGTGGAAACATTATTATATATTTATATTATTACCTTCCATTAACAAGTCCTCCCTCACCAACACCATTTTTAAATTCTTGGACAAAAGCTCTCCAATGCTCAATGGAATTGTTGTCGTCATTAAAAGAAGAGTTGATAGTTTCTACCAAGATTGTTGTCTTTGCCCATGCAAGTCTTTCTTTGGACCTTTCTGGCTCAAATATGCTGGCTGCTGCCACGAAATAGGCAAACAGAAGTTGTCTTTTGCTTACCCCAAATTCTCCCAAATTACATCTTCATACCACCTGTGTAAAATTGTATTCATATGCGTCAAGTAAAATAATAATAATAATTAATACGACAAAAAAATTTAATTAAAATTATATAAAATCTGATTCGTAATATCATTTAACTTAATATAATAAAAATTATTATTTAAGATTTTTTACCATATGCACTTACTTTTGAAAATTGTCCCATTCAACGCGATGCAATGCTTGGCAACTGTTGTAGTCAATTTTTGGAGTTCTAAATACTCATTGTTGTTCACAAATGGCATCCTGCAATATAATTTTAAAAAACAATTAAATAAAAAAAAGAGATGAGTCATTCATCTAATATAATGTTTTTTTTTTTCTTTTTTTTAATGAGAAAGTGAAACTGTGCAAGAATATTATTATATAAGCAATTTTTGTGGTTGGAGAGTGTTGATACTTAGGAAGTTCGCTTCTTTGAAAGATCTTCATTATGGGTCTAATGAGGAACACACTTATGGATTTGACATCATACTCCAACTTAAAATCTTAAAGCATTGAGTTTATGGGTTCTTCTCATTTATATGTCTCTCCATTAATAGGAATAATTGATTAAAAATAAAATGAGTCAAAAATTGGTAGCAATTAGACTAACCAATTTTGACTAAATTAATTGATGACAATTAGGCCAATCACTAATTTATATCAAATTAGTTGATGATGCCCATAAAAAGAATTGAGAGGAAAAAAATTAATATATAACAACAAGAAGAAAATTTTCTTATATTTAGAAAGTTTCAAATAGTTTGAGAAAAATTATCTTGGGTGTATATGAGATTTTTGATTGTGAGAAAAATATTGTGAGTATATATGATTGTAACAATTTTCACATAATGAATATTTTTCTCTGGTTATCATAACACTGTGATTTTTTCTCCTTTTTGAGAGTTTTCATGTAAATTTCTTGTGTTATCATTCTTCTATTATTTCTTCTATTATTTCTTTTGTTATTTTTGCATAATTGTGATTTGGAGGAAATTAAATTAAATAAATTCAGATTTTCCAACAGAGAATTTTTTAATTATTTATTTATAGAAAATAAGGATAATGTGAGACAAAATAAAGTCCAATAAGATCGATTTATAAATAAAGAGAACATATGGAAACTTTAAAACCACCAAATTGATTATTGCTTATTTTGG
The DNA here is from genome assembly GCA_949750685.1 of Vernicia montana. Classification (NCBI taxonomy): domain Eukaryota; kingdom Viridiplantae; phylum Streptophyta; class Magnoliopsida; order Malpighiales; family Euphorbiaceae; genus Vernicia; species Vernicia montana. The sequence continues at coordinate 5,869 of CATKHJ010006199.1, read as the reverse complement.
ATTATTCCATTTCAGTAGTATATCTTTAAAGAAAAAAGAGAATTTTTTAAGGTCAACTTTGTACTAAATGATGAAGGAAAAAAAAAAAAAAAAAGGAATATACCTATAGAGCCTCTTGCCAATCCATGCATCATTTTCTCCGCCATATTGTTCTATATAGAGCCTCGCCTCCACTCGAGGCAGGTTCGCGTACCATGGAACATCCAATGCATATTCAACCTGTTCATTAAAATTAATATAATTATTAATTAATATTTTTCATTCTATGTAAAAAACTTCACTTAATTTTTTTTTAAAAATATGTATAAAGTGAAAATGTACAAATGATAAGTGTAGACAAATTTTATTTTATTTTTTTTAATTTTAATATTATAAAATTTGAATATTGGCATCAATATTAAATATTAAAGATAATAATAGATATATTATATGAATGATACCTCGCCTGGCAAGTCCTTGGTTATAATTCATTTATCTAGGACTTCATTAGCAACTTGCTTTTCTCTCAGGAAATTAGAAGAAAATTCCTTAGCTTCCTTAAGGATCTTTTCCCCAGGAAACAACACCTGAGATGCTCTAAACAGATTAAACATTTCGGTGACCGCTTGAGTTGACTGCCCAGCAAAGCAGAAGAAAGTATCTCATTTCTTAAAATGCTTGAAGACATCTATAAAATACCCAAAAAAAAAAAAATTATAAGTAGATTTTTATAGCTAGGAATAGGATAGAAAATTTAATTAAATGTTGGTTTAAAAATTATTATATTAATTAAGTAATTAATTACCAGGAGAAACATCATGGCCATATAATTTAAGCAGTCTGAATCCCATAGCTGTGTCATCAATATCATGAACCTCAGAATTTCTTGCCCAGCAAATGCCATTTTCTTTCCAATTAATATCCGAATAAATGCAATAATGATTAATTAGTTATTAGTTACAAAGTTAATTAACCTAATTATATATATATATATATATATATATATATATATATATATATATATATATATATATATATATATATATACCTGGCAACATAGTTAATACATTCTTTAAGCTGAGACTCAAAGAATTTTGAGATTTCAAGGCGTTGCAAGCGATCAACAGCCTAAATGTGCTCGAAAAGGTCAACAGGATAAATGTTTGGTACTGAAAAGGAAAAAAAAAAAAAAAATGATGAAAGTTTAATTAGTAAAGTAAATGTAAGCAAATCATTATCAAGGGCTGTAAAGGAGGTTTTACTAAAAACAGTGGCACAAGCGATTCCAAATTTTGTCGTGAATGTATTTTTGCTCCCTATAGACTTGTGTGTTGAAATTGAAAGGATGTTGAATGCATTCTGGTGGGGTAGCAAAGGGGGAGAACATCGTGGAATCCGTTGGATGTCTTGGGAACGCTTAAGTATCCCAAAGCAGTTTGGTGATCTAGGCTTTAAGTGGCTACGAGATTTTAATGTAGCTATGTTGGGTAAGCAGGCGTGAAGGTTGTTGACTGATGATCAATCTCTGGTTGCTAGAATTTTTAAAGCTCACAACTATCCTAAATGCTCTTTCTTGGAAGCTGGGGTGGGTCAAAACCCAAGCTATGCTTGGCGGAGCATTCATTTTGTCAAAGAAAGTGGCACCCATATCAAAGGCTACACCCAACAATCAACAACAAACACGTTTTTTTTTATTTGTCAAAAGAAGCTGCAACAACCAACAACTTGCACCGTTTTTTATTTTGCCAAAAGCATCATTTGACAAATGAGGCATTTGACAGCTATAATTAGGTGGCAAAACGTGTGAAGAAGGGAGCTGCTTCATCTATAAATATAGCCTTCATTAGTTGGTTTTAATAGATATGTGGTGAGGTGCAGAGAAAATTAGTAAGATTTGTTGAAGGAAAATTGAGAGAAATTTTCTTAAGTTGTAAGTGTTGTAAACACTGTATATTTTTTCCCTTTAGTGAAAAATTTGCAGCAGCCCGTGGAGTAGACAAGTTTATGCCGAACCACGTAAATTGTATGTGTTATTTATTATTTTTGCTCTCTCTCATAAATCTGGCATATAGGGAATTTGCATTAATTCCCAACACATTCTGCCCAGGATGTGATTCACAAGGGGAGTAGGATGCGTATAGGGGATGGGAGGTCAGTTTCGATATGGAAAGTACCTTGGCTTCCTTGTAGGGAGAATGACATGATCACTAGCGATATTCCTTTTGGGCTTGAAGACGCAAAGGTCTTAGATCTTATGAAGGTGGAATATCGAGGTTGGGATGAGGATATCGTTAAAGATATTTTTAAGGATCGCGATAGGAAGTTGATAAAGAGTATTTCTTTGTCATATAGAGTTGTAGAGGATTCCTGGTATTGGATTATGGATGATAAAGGCTCCTTTTCAGTGAAGAGCTGCTATCGTTTACTTCAAGGAGAATTGGGTCAAGCAAGGATTCACTTATGGAAAAAGCTATGGAAGTTAAAAATCCCAGTTAACGTAAGAAACTTGATGTGGATGGTGTGTGCAGATTGCCTACCTACTGCTATGAATTTAAAAATGAAAAATGTTGCTATTGATTTGTTATGCCAATGGTGTAAAAAGAAAATGAATATGTGTATCATGTATTATTTGGTTGCTTTATGACCAAGGATTGTTGGGGCTTGTCAAGTTTGCATGCTACTGACCTCGGTATATATCCAGTTAAAGAGTGGGTGAATAACTCCTTTTCTGTTAATAGCATGAAGAGTTGTGCTTTGTTTGCCATGTTGTGTTGGAGCTTATGGTAGCAAAGGAATCGCTAGGTTTGGAATCATCAATCAAACACAGCAATTTCAGTGGCTAATCTTGCTGGTCAGATGCTTTCTCAATGGCAGCAAGCTCAATCAAATGTGGGAGGTAATGTATGCTTTAACCAGCTAGAATCAATAAGAAGGAGGCCTGGTGTGGTCTAGGCCTGATGCAGGATGGTTGAAAGTGAACACAGATGCAGCTCTGTTCCTTGATCAAGGGCGCATTGGAGTTGGTTGCATTGTTAGGGACTCAACTGGCAAGATGATTATGGCAAGGGTAGAAGCAAAGTTAGGGAGATTCACTGCCAGGGAAGCGAAGGCAATCGATGTCAAGGAAACTCTATCGTGGCTCAAAGAGAAGCAACTGGATAATTGTATTATTGAATCAGATGCGTTGCAAGTGATAGAAGGTCTTAGAGGTCCTCCAAGACAATCTTGCTTTCACTTAATTATTAACGATTGCAGGGACTTAATTAAGCACTTTAGGCAAGTGCAATTTTAATTTGTACGTAGATCTGCGAATAATGCAGCTCACCTCTTAGCAAAGGCTGCTTATTCTATGTCAGGTAAGGAGGAATAGTTTATTACTCCTCCAAGTTTTATAGCCAATTTAATTGCTCTTGAAAGTTCAGTTTAATGCAAGTTTATTGATTTTCAAAAAAAATAAAGAAGTAAATATAAGCAAATTTAGAAAGAAAAAGAAAATGGAGAATGAAAGTATAATTTATTTATTTATAGAAAAAAGATATATATATATATATATATATATTAAAAAAAAAGAAATTTAGGATGATTACCTCCTCCTTTAAATCTTTGGACTATATTGTTTAAATAAGATAAGGAATTTTGATCTTTAGTTTGCATAAGTGCATAGGCAGTGGAGGATGGAGAGAACAAGAATGACCCATCTTGGCACTGCAATTTCAGAAGTTTTTCCCACTCAAGGCCTGGCATTCCTTCCAAGCTATGAAGTAGTGTGGTGGGCACTTTGTGCATTATGTCCTTTGGTATCCTATCCCACATACACAATAATTACATTACATATGTACATATGCAAATTAACATGATCAAATTTTTTTTTTTTTTTTAAAGTAACTTTATTTATTATTATTATTATTTTAATCCCATCCAACATAATTATAGCTCAATCTTGTTCATCAAAAGTTTAATTAATTAAAATTTTTAATTTACTTTTTAAGCTTTATATTTCTGCTGGCATAGATTTATTTCAAAATTGAGAATTTTCGAAAACATCAATATCTAATTTTCTTTCTAGCTCTATCAATGACGGAAAAGCAACTTCAAAGCCTATTGGCATATGCTCAACATTTTCATCTTCAAGCTTCCGCAAGTTCTCTTTAAAATATTTCATTTATGATAATATATAAAATTAATTAATAAACCTGAAATTATAAGATTAAAATTAAATAATTATATTTAGTTACATATACCTTTTTCAGACTTTTCGGAATATAAATTCCATGATTTCAGAGCAATAACACAAGCGAGTGTATTGATAATACGATCATGAGCTGTAAAAATAAGAGCATCGCCCCAGGAACCATCTGGAAGCTGATTATCAGCTATCCATTGAAGGCTAGAGGGGAATTGAGGAGCATCGCTGCCATTAATATCTTCAACAAGAGCAACCCAAGCTGTATCATAAGCTGAGATGCTTATCTCTCCATCCTCCATTAAATCCAACATTGATTTAATGTTTTCCACACGTTTGATTATCTCATTTGATATAGAAACCTTTATAATATCCAACCATAATCACGTATCTTAATTATTGTACTTTATATATAAAGGAAGAAGAAAAGAAAAAAGGTAAGAAAAGTAGCACTTTAAAAATCACCTTATTAGGAACTTGCACTTCTATGTCATCTTCCACAATCTCATGCCACTTGATCAATGGCACTCCTCCATTTTTTTTAAAGACATCTGGGTATTCTGCAACATATATCATTATATAAATTTTGTACTAATTAAATAACTTTTTTTTAAAATTAAATTAGAGATACAGTAATATATAGTAGTGGTATTGTACCTTTAGTACGAGGCTGGGATATAGCACTGCAGTTTGGACGAATATCAAAATTTACACATTTGTCTTTAGCCCTGTACAACCAAACACCTCCTACATATAAAAATAAAATATTACATCCTTTGTAATAATTATGGGAGTGTTTGATATCACTGTTTTTATTTTTTTCAAATTTCAAAAAATAAGTATTAGAAAATATTTTTAAAAAAATTATTATTATTTTTTTTCATATTTATTCAGAAACATTTTGAAAATAAAAAACAGAAAATAAAAAATAAAAAATTCTGATTTTCAATATCTTATTTTTATTTAAAAAAAAAAAAGAAACCGAACGGGCCCTAAGTTTATTATTTTTTGTTTTTAAACTTTAAAGTAAAATAATGAGGAAATTACAACCAACACGTTATTTTTTACTAAAAAAACATTTGCACCGTCCTTTTTTATTTTATACATTCTTATGTTTTTTATTTTCTTTTACACGATCTTTTTTATTATTGTTTTCTTTTTTTATCATATTTGTGGCTAATATGATTTCTCTAATTCTTTGCACCATCAATATTGAAAATCTTAATATTTTGAATATTTTGCTTTTGAGCTGAGCAATCAGTACCTTGTAGTTGGTGAAAGCAGGTGTTATTAGATAGAGAATATATAATGAGTTCCGAAATGACTAAAATGAATTTTCTTTTTTGGTTTGTTAATTTATTAAATAAATTTTGCTTCTGGACTAAGTTAATTAAAGTGTAGTTTGATTAGACATTTTAATTTTTTTTTTTTAATTCAACAAATTTTTGTATGTGAATTGTTTGAAAATGCTTCATATGAATTGTAGTTTAGAAACGTTTTTGGATCAACATAGCTACCATTATCTGGATACCCACAATCTAAGCTAATAAAGTCTGACATAATTATTTCATTAAGAGAGAGAGTTATTACTAGCATTTTTAATTAATTATTAGTAATTATTATTAGTTTATCTTTTTATTTTTTCTCAAATTTGTAATCTTTATATATTAAATTAATTGTAGATACCAAACATATACATAACATATA
>CATKHJ010006197.1:0-21038 GCA_949750685.1 Vernicia montana | reverse complement strand
TTGATGACATGATTATTACTGGTGATGATATTGATGGTATTTCAGTTTTGAAGACAGAGTTAGCTAGACAGTTTGAAATGAAGGATTTGGGTTCTCTGCGATATTTCTTGGGTATTGAGGTCGCCCACTCACCCAGAGGTTATCTTCTTTCTCAGTCGAAACATGTTACAGATATTCTTGAGCGGGTTAGACTTACTGATAATAAGACTATAGATACTCCCATTGAGGTAAACGCAAAGTATTCTCCTTCTGATGATTTACCTTTGTTAGATCCTACTTTATACCGTACTGTTGTTGGAAACTTGGTATATCTCACTATTACTCGTCCAGATATTGCATATGATGTTCATGTTGTTAGTCAGTTTGTTGCTTCTCCTACTACAGTTCATTGGGCAGCTGTTCTTCAAATTTTGCGGTATCTTCGGGGTACAGTCTTTCAGTGTCTTTTACTTCCGTCCACCTCGTCCTTGGAGCTGCATGCATACTCTGATGCTGATCATGGTAGTGATCCCACAAATCACAAGTCTGTTACTGGTTTATGTATCTTTTTGGGCGATTCTCTCATTTCTTGGAAGAGCAAGAAACAATATGTTGTTTCTCAATCTTTCACTGAAGCAGAATATCGTGCTATGGCATCTACTACTAAGGAGATTGTTTGGTTACGTTGGTTACTTGCAGATATGGGAGTTTCTCTTTCTCATCCTACTCCTATGTATTGTGACAACAAGAGTTATATTCAGATTGCTCACAACTCGGTTTTTCATGAACGAACTAAGCACATTGAGATCGATTGTCACCTTACTCGTCATCATCTCAAGCATGGCACCATTAATTTGCCATTTGTTTATTCTTCTTTGCAAATTGCAGATTTATTTACCAAGTCACATTCTATTTCTCGTTTTCGTTTTCGTTTTCTTGTTGGTAAACTCTCGATACTTGTAGCTGCCGCATCGTAAGTTTGAGGGGAGATGTTAAGAAATATGAAGTTATTTTATTTTATTGTTTATTAAGGGTATAATAGTCTTTTCAGTTTCCTTAGTTTAACTTAAATATAATCTCTTTATATTTAGGTTATATTTAGGTTAATTCATTCTTTTTGTATTCCTTTTTTGTTATGTATTATCAATGAAACTCTAGTCTCCTCTTTTATAATTTTGTATTTCTCTTTTATCACTTTGAATTGTTTAACAATTATTACAGTCGCAATTTTTTAAAATCAATTATATGACAGTTGGATGTTTTGTTGAACATTTGAGATCTGTGAATTAATTTGCTCTTGTTAGGATAGTTGATTATATATGAGATCCTTTTCTACTAAAATTTAAAATTTAAAATTTATATTCAGTCATGATTAATGAAATTTAATTTTATTTCAAAATAATAATAATAATAATAATAAACGAAAATCAAACGGCAAAACCATAGTATCACAACCGTGAACAATAATTCACTTCCCGTGAAAAGTCGAAGTACTATTTAAAACTCTGCCAACATTCTTCTCTCATTTTTCACGTGCTCGAAACCATAGCAGGCCAAAATCTCTCAACTTCTCCTCCTATTCATTTCTAAAGCCAAAAAACTCACTACACCCTCTACCCATTTCTCTTAAATCACCCAAAATTTAAAATCATTATTAGAGCCAAGTCCAATGGTCACAAAGGAAAAGGCAATGATGGAGAATCTTCATGGACCAAGACCCACAAAAAGAGCAAGGAGATTGAAGGACCATATGGGATTTTCTTCAAAAAATGAAACTCAAGAAGCAAAATTCGAATTCTTATTAGGTCACCGCGAACTGGTAAGTGACCGTGTTGTTAGATTTGATGTTTTAGATGATGTTGGGTTAGGTATAGAAGTTAGAGAAAAATGCAAAATTTTGCTTGGTTCTTTGAGGATGATGTATTCAATTAAGATTTTAAATACATTTATAGATTTTTTTTTTTTGTAGTGAATGATTTTTACAATGTTAATATATTTTTAATTATTTTTGCAGAGTTTATAAATTTATTAATGATTTTTAAATATTTTATTTTAAATTTTTTTTTATAAATATTGATAAATTTTTATAGATATTAATAGATTTTTATTGACTTTTAATTTTAATATTTATTTTATATAATGTAATAAATTTATATTTTTCGTGTAATAAAAATAAATATTTAAAATAATAAATAAGTAAGAGCTCTCAATTAAATAATATTGTTCAACTCAAATATTAAAATTAATTAAAAGATAAAATTATTTATAAAAATACAAATATATATATAATATGATGAAATTTCATCTTAAAAAAAAATCACCTTTTGGCCTCTCTCAATACACAGGACACCACTCCAAAAATCTCTAATAAGTTTAGCAACACCAAAATTCCTAGAACCAATATTTTTCAATATCTAATATGGCTCCATCTATATATTGATTAAATGGGTATTCAGAGCTAGCTATATTAATTAACTTGGAAAGAAAAAGAATTGGAATTGAACAATTACTTGTGTTGGCATTTGGCAGTATCCCTTTACTTGTTTGCGTTGAGAATCTCTCAATCTCCATGGGTTTCATGGCCCACCAATGCAAAGCTTTATGTATTTGGAAAAAAAAAAAAAAAAAAAAAAAAATTGCAAAGCTTTATATGGATATGACGTTGCCTTTATGTTTCTCCTTATTTTTTTTTTCTTCAGTCGATTCTTTCTATACCTTGAAAAAAAAATCACCTTTTGGCCTCTCTCAATACACAGGACACCACTCCAAAAATCTCTAATAAGCTTAGCAACACCAAAATTCCTAGAACCAATATCTTTCAATATCTAATATGGCTCCATCTATATATTGATTAAATGGGTATTCAGAGCTAGCTATATTAATTAACTTGGAATGAAAAAGAATTGGAATTGAACAAGTACTTGTGTTGGCACTTGGCAGTGTCCCTTTACTTGTTTGCGTTGAGAATCTCTCAATCTCCATGGGTTTCATGGCCACCAATGCAAAGCTTTATGTATTTGGAAAAAAAAAAAAAAAAGGTGCAAAGCTTTATATGGAGTTGATGTTGTTGCCTTTATGTTTCTCTTTATTTTTTTTTCATCAGTTGATGCTTTCTATACCTTAAAAAAAAAAAAAATTCTATTGAAATATTAAGAGAAAGTGAAAGAGAATTTTTTAAAAATTCTATTTATATTATCACATAAAAAATTATCCAAATTATACAAAAGTCTATAACTTATAAAAGTTAATAACTTTTTAAATATCTGTTTACTTTTATAGATTTTATAAAAGTTGTAATTAAATACCTCTTGATTTTTATAGATTTTTTAAAATATTAAAAAATAATTATTGAATATCCTTTAACTTATATGAAGTATTTAAAAGTTATTATTGAATATCTCATGACTTTTTAAATCCATCAAAATCTTTAATTTTCCTAATCAATACAACTAATACAACAATGTAAGAATGATGAAAATTAATTGAGGCTTTTTTTTTTTCACCTAGTATGTGAATTCTTTTCTAGTCTTATTGTTTCTCCCACTGGTGATATGAATTTTAGGCTAAAAAACGAAGAGGTTTTGCTTAAATGTGATGATATTGCTACAATATTTTTGGGTTGAGAAACATTAGTTATTGCAATATTCCCTCGTACTTCAATTATAATGCTGCTTGGAAACATTTGACTGGGAAAATTAAATATGATTCTAAATGTGCTAAGGCCAGTCAATTGAAGAACAATGCTCTTAAGGTTGTGCATAGGTTCTTGTTGTATTCTTTCTTTGCTAGGGGTGAGAGTAATGGCGGAGTAAATAAGGGAGAATTATTCTTTTTGTGGTGCATTGAGAAGAGGGAAATTGACTGTGCTGTGCTAGATGGTTAGTGTTGCGATTTAAGGACTTGTCTAATAAGACTAAAGGAGATTTGCTCATGGGAATGTTTGTCACTGTAATCATAGATCATCTGAAGGTTTCTACCCCGGAAGATGACGCATTTTATTGTGAAAGGGAACCTAAAGATGATATTGGCCTCTGCACTTTTGATCGAATGGGCGTTATAGTGAAGGCTAAAGAAGGATGGAGGCCTAAGCAATTTTTGGAAGAGCATCTTCTTGAAGGAGAAGAGGCTCCGCTTCAAAGAAAAAGAAGAAGAGCAGCAAGATCATCTTCTCAAGAAGAACCCTCACTTGAGTCTGACTCGAATTAGGCAAAAGTTGGAGCACACCAAATATGAAGCCCGGTTTGCCAACATGGAGTGGTTAATTGGACAAGTGAACACTAAGTTGGGTTCCTTGGGGGAGACAGTTCAAACATTGCTAGGAGAAGTTCTTCGTCCTTCCTTTACTGCTTAAGATTTTTTCCCACAATCTGACACCCGAAATCCTGATCCTTAGTTCTTTGGTTCATTGACTTTTATTTTGTAACTCACAACTGAAACTACTTTTGGCACATTCTCTTTGTAATTACTTGATATTAATGTTTCATGGGTTATGTTTGATATTTTGGTTGTGTTTTTATTACTTATTTCTTGGTTTGTGTTTGACTTGATTGAATTGTTTATGCTTGATTAAGGGGGAGAAATTATTGCTTTAGTTGGTCTGTCTATGCTATGGTTGATGGGAAGAAGTTGCATTTTTTTTTTGTGTTGAGGTTTTTGTTTTGTATGGCTTTGCAAAAATTTGCAGGTTAAATGTGGTTGCATGAGTTGCTGTTATGCTTTTGGACTTTGCTGGTACTTTATTGCTATCATGCTGTTTTTCTATGGACTTCAGGTTGACTTGGAAGATAATTGGCTGGGTGGAATTATGTAATATTAGTGAAGTCTCCACTGCAGGTTATTATAACATTCTAAATTCACCTCGTAACTGCAGAAATCAGGTACCTTTCTTCTTATGGTTGGTCTCAACACAGAATGAAATACTACACACCCTTGCATTTTTGGCTGGTGTTACGATATGGTCACAGGTATGCAGATGATTTCTGATTAATTTTATTAATATATATAATGTGGAGTTTTGGTTTCATCAAGGATAACAAAATTTATCCTTTACATAATGCCATCCCTAGTTACTATCATTTGTACTCGTCTGATGAAGATTCTTGTTGGAACCTTATTTTTACAGGTTTGGTATCCATCTCCAGGTGTTGATCCTTTTAAGTAGGAGGATTTTTTGCTGGTATGTATATAATTAACATTTAAATCTCTTCAAACCTTGGATACTTGGTGGATGACATTGAAATAGGACTTTTGAGTATTTTTGCTTATCTTTTATTAATTAGATAGTGTCAACAGTAATTTTTAAGTTAAATGGATGAAAGAACTTGTTTCTGTTTTCCATGAGCTCCATGCTATGGGATGTTGATTGCAATGTGATTAACTTTTCATGCCTTTTGAAGATGGTAAAGGACTTGGTTTGTTTTTTCCCCTTCCAATTCTAGCTTGACTTTGGTGTTACCAATGTGGTTGTATTCCTTTGTTGATGAAGTTGTATCCTTTCTGCAGCATCATCATGTGAGTCTATATGTTTGATTTAACTGGTGTTGTGCACTTGCAGTCTAGAATATTGCTTTAATATGCTTTGGTTGGAAACCTGTTCATTTGAGTTATTTTAGGTAACTTTCCAATTTATGGTTAAAAAAAAGAAGAAAAAAAAAAAAAAACCCAACTAAGGTTGTTGGGAAAATAATGCCCAAAGGGTGGCAGGTTGAATCAATAGGAGAGTGTCGACTTGCTCTCACTTTTTTTTTTTTTTTTTTTTTCAATTTTGTTTTTCTTTTCTCAAAAAGAAACCTTTTGTGCGCCAGCCCATTAAAAACAAAAATGACTTTAAGCCTATTTTTTTGTTCTTTTAAACTATATTTTATTTGAGATTAAAAAAATTGCCCAACAATGAACATATAATTTATCAAATTATATGTAAATTTACTTAATATAATTTATTTAATAATTATAATTATATGTTAAGAAAAATTATTATTATTTTATAACATATCATTTTTTTTTTTTATGAATATCGTCAAATAAAGGTTATATAATAAAATAGAGAATGATTTGTTGATATATATGTTTCACAATTTTTTTTTATCTCAAAGAAAATATGATTATAAAAAAATAAAAAAAAGCTAAAACCCATTTTTGTTTTTAATAGCCTCACACGCCAGGCACAACTGCACAAGTCGACTTGTGCAGGTTCAGTTTGAAAAATAAAAAATAAAAAGAATAAAAGGTGAGAGCAAGTTAGACGCTCAAAAATGGTAAAGTTTTTGAATTTCTATTGATGTAAATAGTCTGAGTTCTTTATTCACTTCCTGAATTTGTTGGATATTACTTGCCGCAAACAAAAACCAGGCATCATTTCCTAAACATGCTGGCAATTGCTCTCTCTTGGACAAGACCTGTGATTTGATCAGAAATTTCCCAGAATATCTAGACATAGTTGTGAGTGTTGCAAGAAAAACTGATGGTTGACACTGGGCAAATTTATTCTCAGCTGCTGGACGATCCACAGAGTATGTTTCTGCACCTTGAATTTTTTTTATCCAAAGAAGAAATAAAGGAAAAAAGAAAATTTTCAGTTCCACCTCATCTTTCAAACATATTTAGATGGGCAATTGGGTAACAAGGATGAAGCAAAAAATTCTTATATTGATGGACATGAAATGATTTTTGGCATTTTTAGAGGCCTATATGCAGCGTTGATTAAGAATTTACTGTTATTAGTTTGGAGTCTTGCAAATATTGGTGATGTTAGTAGCACCTGAGTACAATAGTCAACAGAGCAAGGATATCATTTCATTTTACTTTGTACTCTTATTTGCAATCATGTTGCTCTCATCCCACTGCCACCACCAACCCCACACCCAAAAAAGAAGTTTACTTGTATCTAATAATTTTTATTCTTGTTTCCATGTTTAAGTTTGTTTGAGGAATGCTTCAACAAAGAAGGTATGTACTACAACTTTCAATATACTTGTAAGTATGGCTGTTCAAGAAGTCAAGCAACCCGACCCGAGTATTCAGGTTTCAATTTAAATTTGTCCGGTCGGGTCTGATTCATTTAAACTGCCTATTTTTTATTATTTAATAACGACACTGTTTCTTCTTTATTTTCTTCTTGCGAATTTTCCTTTCAGGGTTAATAATCATCATCTCTTTCACAATTCTCCTGTCACACCCCACTTAGGGCGATGCGATGATCCTAAGACATGGGTAGACATAAGACCACCAACCACCCGTAAAACTCATAAACATGACTTCCACATACGGCATCATTGCATCTGATACACACACATCCCCAAGATCTCAACCTGAACATACATATTCACATAATCTCTATATATACTTAACATACATAAATTTTTACAAGAACATATCATGATATTCATATAATCCCATATCATAAATTAATACATATAACTAGTTGTTCAATATTGCCAAATAGGCCAAAAGAATATCTTTCTCTTACACGCACATGGAGCATCTATAATGTACTTCAATACAAAATAATCAAAGGAGAAATTATATTAATCAACTTGATTCTTTAGGAAGAAGGATGCCTGAAGAACCGAACCGATAAACTTCTAATCTCCTGGAAAAATTGGAATCACTAATGAGATAAAGCAGTGAGTAAAGAATATACTACTATACCTTTCAACTTGGGATTTTATCATATTGATAGAATAAACATTGGTTTAGATTTCCCGATACATAAACATATGGAATCATATAAAGAATGGATATCAATTTGGTTTGATGGCCATAGATACATATTTATATGGAAATCAAACAGAGGCTTCTTTACAAGCATACTTCATATTAATTAAGCAAAAACCTCCTTACAAGTATACTTCGAGTAAAATGAGTAGAGGCTTCCTTATTAACATACTATAAGCAGTGGTTTCCTTACGGACATGCTACATGAAGTGGATTAAACTCCATGACTAGGATCGATACCCTTTCTAGTTAGGGTTCGGATATTATACTTTATCCATAGGTACAATGTGTATAATGTCTGATGTTTGCCCCACATCAGTTTGGGGGGTTTTATTTCAAGGTTCATATACATATATCATAAAGAATAATCAAATGGCTAGGTTTTATACATATAGTTTAATCATTTAAAAGTATGGTTCACAATAATTCGTAATCAATTGGCCTTCACAAAAAGATTGAATAACATAGATATACATAGACTTATAGGATTTTCATAGAAATTAGGTATAAACATAATAGTATATTAAATACTCACTTTAGCAAAAAAGAATGCTATAACTCTATATAGGAAGTCCACAATCACATCAATTCCTCATAATCCTCATGATTTCCTCTAGGTTGAGCTATAACACATTCAACCATGAAAAATAACAATAAATCAACAATCTATAACCTTAACTCAATAACAATGTAAATCTTAACTCAATCTTATTATATCTTATGCTCAATCTAAAGAAATTGAAAGGAATAGAAGAAAAACACATAAACCCTAACTCACCTTAAATTAAATGCTTGACTTAGAGGGAAGAAGAAATGGGTCATACAGCCTTAGATCTTTCCTATATAATCAATAAATGTGTTCCCTTCAACTTAGAATGAATAGATTGAGAGTTTCTTGAGAGAAAATGTGTTTATAGAGCTTAGAAAATCGGGTGGAAATTATTTGGGTCTTTAAATCCTTTTATAAAGCCCGTTTTCCAAATCTGACCCCGATGGCGATAGCGCTCGCGACAGGAAAGTCGCGGTCGCGATTAACATATCGCGATCGCAACATGTCTGTTGTGGTCACTACCTCGCACTGTTCACGCGACTGTTCAATCTGGTGATAATTTCAGACAGAAAGGTTCGCGATCTGTGTTACGGTCGCAACATTAGACGCAAAACCAAGGTTGTGGTCGTGACACCCATATCGCGGGCGCAACTTACGTCCTGCAGCTCCACTTAGCAATTTAACTACCATTCTTAAAGAACTCAATTCACATACATCCATACACTTGATATACATCAGCAAATCATTCATATATTCAATGGGAAGTCTATACATGAATATACGGGTAATTACATTCTCCCCTCCTTATAGAAAATTCATCCTCAAATTTTACAAACATATAATATAAACAAAATTATACAGAAAATAGATGAGGGTACTTGAGTAGCATGCCTTGCTCACTCTCCCAAGTACACTCTTTTAGACCATGATTCTTCCATTGCACCTTTACCATTGCTATTTCTTTATTTCTTAACTTCTTCACTTGTCGATCAATGATAGCAATTGGAAACTCCTCATAAGCCAAATTCTCATCCACTTCTAGAACTTGTGGTTGCAACTCATGCGATGGATCTGGCACATACTTTCTCAATATGGACACATGAAATGTGGGATGTACATGACTCAAACTTGGTGGAATAGCTAGTCTATAGGAGATATTGCCAACTCTCTCCAACACTTCAAATGGTCCCACAAATCTTGGTGAAAGCTTACCCTTTTTGTCAAATCTCATCACACCTTTCATAGGAGAAACTTTAAGAAACGCATGGTCTCTTATCGAAAAGTGGATGTCCTTTCTCTTTAGATCTGCATAACTCTTCTGTCTACTAAAGTCAGTTTTCAATCTTTCACGTATCATGGGTACCTTCTCTAAAGTTTCTTTAATCAACTCCGGTTCTTCGATGTGCTTGTCACCCACTTCCATCCAATATACTGGGGATCTACACTTTATACCATACAATGCCTCATATGGTGCCATGCCAATGGTGGAGTGGTAATTGTTGTTGTATGCAAACTCTATGAAAGGCAAATACTTATCCCAACTCCCACCAAAGTTTAGCACACACATTCTGAGCATATCCTCTAGGGTCTGTATGGTTCTCTCTGACTGTCCGTCGGTCTGCGGATGAAAAGCTATGCTGAAGTCCAACTGAGTACCCAAGGCCTCTTATAACTTATGCCATAATCTAGATGTGAATTGAGTACCTTTATCCGAAATGATAGATATAGGCACACCATGAAGGCTCACAATCTTATTCAGATACAACTGTGCATACTGGGCTACTGTGTAGGTTGTCTTGACTTTTAGGAAATGAGTTGACTTGGTCAATTTGTCAACTATCACCCAAATAGAATCATAGCCTCTCAAAGTCTTTGGCAACCCTTCCACAAAGTCCATCGTAATGCGCTCCCATTTCCACTCTGGTAGCTTAATTTCTTGCAACAGACCGGATGACTTTTGGTGTTCAAACTTGACTTGCTGATATGTCAAGCAAGAAGACACAAACTTAGCTACATCCTTCTTCAAATCAGACCACCAATAACAATCCTTCAAGTCATGATACATCTTGGTGGTGCCTGGATGAACACTGTAAGGTGCTTGATGGATCTCCTTCATGATCTTCTCTTTAAGATCATTCACATATGGTATACATAATCGATTCCCATGCATCAATACATTGTCTTTCAACTAAAACTCTGTTGTTTGACCCGCTTGTACTTCTCTCTTCAACTTCACAAGTGAAGGGTCTTCATCTTGTACTATTTTAATCTCATCAATCAATTTGGGTTTCACTTGAAAGTGAGCAATCAACATTTGAGATTCGGAAACCTCAAATTGTAACCCTTTTTTGAACAATCCCTTTAACTCTTTGATCAAGGGTCTCTTCCCCATTGCAATATGGGCTAAACTCCCCATAGAATTTTTACTCAGGGCATCCGCTACTACATTGGCTTTACCAGGATGGTAAAAGATCTGACAATCATAATCTTTGAGTAGCTCTACCCATCTCCTATGCCTTAGATTCAAGTCCCTCTGTTGCAAGATATACTAAAGACTCTTGTGATCGGTGTAGATCTCACACTTTTCACCATAAAGATAATGTCTCCATATCTTGAGAGCAGAGATAACTGCTGCCATTTTTAGATCATGCGTGGGGTAATTCATCTCATGCTTCTTCAACTGCCTGGAAGCATATGCAATCACCTTACCATGCTGCATAAGAACACATCCAAGTCCCACTCTTGAAGCATCACAATATATTACAAAACCACATGATCCTTTTGGCAATGCAAGTACTGGAGCTGTAGTGAGGCATGTTTGGAGTTTCTAAAAACTCTCTTCGCAATCATCATCCCAATGGAATTTCACCTTTTTCCTAGTTAACTTAGTTAATGGCGAAGCTATCTTGGAGAAATCCTTAACAAATCTCTTATAATAACCTGCCAAACCAAGGAAACTACGAACTTCTATCACATTTGTGGGTCTAGGCCAATTTAACACTGCTTCAATCTTTTTAGGATCCACTTGAATGCCGTCTTTATTAACCACATGTCTTAAGAAACACACATGATCAAGCCAAAATTCACACTTCGACAATTTGACGTATAGCTGATGCTCCTTCAGAGTCTGCAATACTACTCTCAAATGCTCTTCGTGCTCTTCTCTACTCTTGGAGTAGATAAGGATGTCATCTATGAAGACAATGACAAACTTATCCAAATATGGCTTGAACACTCGATTCATCAAGTCCATAAATGCTGCTGGAACATTGGTCAACCCAAAGGATAACACTATGAACTCATAATGGCCATATCTCGTCCTAAAGGCAGTCTTACATACATCCTCATTCTTGATTCTGAGCTGATGATAGCCCAATTTGAGATCAATCTTGGAGAAATGACTTGCTCCTTGCAATTGATCAAACAAATCATCTATCCTTGGCAAAGGATATTTGTTCTTGATCGTTACTTTGTTCAACTGCCTATAGTCGATACATAGTCTCATAGAACCATCCTTCTTCTTCGCAAAAAGGATTGGTGCACCCCACGATGAACTGTTTGGTCTTATAAATCCCTTATCTAACAAGTCTTGCAGCTGTACTTTCAATTCCTTCAATTCTACAGGTGCCATTCTGTAAGGAGGAATGGATATTGGCTGCATACCAGGAAGAAGTTCGATATTGAACTCAATCTCTCTTTTCGGTGGCAATTCTGGCAACTCTTCTGAAAATACGTCCGAAAACTCACTAATTATTGGTATTTGCTATATCTCATTAGGAGTCTTCCTTGTATCAACCACATGTGCCAAATATCCTTGACACCCTTTCCTTAAAAGTCTTCTCGCCCCAATAGCCGATATAAGATTAGAAGGCACATCACTTCTATCCCCTTGAAACACAAACTCGATCTCCTCTTACGGCTTGAACACTATCTTCTTCTCATAGCAATTTATGTGAGCACGGTATTTAGACAACCAATCCATACCAAGAATTACATCAAATTCGAGCACTTCTAACTCAATTAAATCACCAGGAAGTTTCCTTCAATCAATCTCCACTATGCATGAAGGGTACATATAATTAACATCCATAGATTCCCCTAGAGGTATGGACACTTCTAAAGGAACATTCATAATCTCTCTACCCATCCCCAATCTTTTAGCAAAACACGGTGACATAAAAGAATGGTTAGCACCCGAATCAAATAAGACTCTAGCTTGAACATCTTGAATAGGAAGAATACCTGTCACTGTAGTATTGGAGGTGTGGGCCTCCTGTTGATTAACTGTAAACACTCTACCATGTCCTCTTCCTTCTGTCACTTGCCCTGAACTTGGTGTCGGTCTTTGACCTCTACCTCTGCCTCTTGTAACTCTAGTATCTTCTCTGTTCATCTGAACTGTAGGCTATGAGGTAGTAGGAGTACTCTACTGCTCTCTAGTTAATAGGGAATCCTTAATGTAATGACCTGGCTTATTGCACTTGAAACACAATCTAGAGAGAAGCCTACAAGCTCCCTCATGCTTCCTCCCGCAAGTAGAGCAAGCAGGATAGACATAGCTCTGCTGAGAGGATCTAAATGCACTCATAGCTCCAGGAACAGAAGTCACTGATGTGTTCCTTGACTGACCCCTGCCTTGGCCTCCTGAAGACTGTGTCTACACTATAGTAGAAGTAGGAAACTCAGAAGCTCTCATCTGTGAACTGCTCCTTCCACCTCTACTAGAACTACCTTGGCCCTTGCTCCTATTCTTAAATCTCTGTTCCCATTCCACTTTCTCTTCCTTACGTTTGGCTTCCATCTGCTTAGCCTTGTCAATGAGCTTGGAGAGAGAACTAAAATCTATGGCACATAGGAAATTTTGCAATGGAGCAATCAATCCCCTCCTGAATCTCCTAATCTGAGCAGCTTCAGTAGGGATAATCTCTTGAGCAAACTTGCTCAATCATATGAACTCTTTAGCATACTCTGTCACAGTCTTGCCCTTCTGCTTCAAGCTCTTAAACTGAGCTACCCTGCTTTCTCTTTCTCCCTTTGCTAGGAACTCATCAATCATGTCTTACTTAAATTGTTCCCATGAAGGCGAAGCATCACCATATAATTGGTTTTCAATATGCCTTTGGAACCAATCCCAAGCATTGTCCTTCATTAGTAAGACTACCAACTCAATGGCTCTAGCATCCGAACATGGAAGTCTCCTCACCACCTTCTCTACCACATCTAAGAATCCATATGGTTCCTCCCCATCCTTACCATGAAAATCCGGTAACTCCATCTTCAGAAAAGCATAAATACTCACCCTACCTTCATCAATCGCCCCCCTAGCCATTTGCCTAGGGACGAGAGCATTAACAAGAACTGGTAGAGGTGGCATTCTATCTTGCATAGGAGCCGGAGAAGGTGGAACTCTCTCTTGTACTAGTGGAGGAGGCGGCGGTGGTACATTAGCATCTCTTTGTATCATCCGTCTCAACTCATCTAACTCTTGGCGTAATTGTTCATTCTCACACCTCAAATCATCCTCATCACCTCTTGGTGGAACATTAGCTTCTTCCGCTTGAACACGGCGTCTAGCCCTTGGCGGTTTAAGTGGTTCTTCATAAATCGAAGCGACATCTGAAGCCACATCCGGTACTCCCACATTCTCAATGGAAATTCGCCTCAGCCTACCTCTTCCCCTTCCTCTTCTCGGAGGCATCTAAAATATAACAAACAAGTGAAGACATAACACATATAAGATAACGCGGATCTACACATAGACGATAACTTCAATAGACATAAAGGATATTTTTTCTATGCTCCATGGTGTTCACATACTCTATGACTCATATAGTCTATACTAGACTTAACCTTAAGCTCTGATACCAACTTTGACACACCCCACTTAGGGTCATATGACGATCCTAGGACATGGGTAGGTATAAGGCCACCAACCACCCGTAGAACCCATAAACATGACTTCCACATATGGCATCATTGCATCTAAACATATATCTCATACCCAAGATCTCAACCTGAACATACATATTCACATAATCTCCATACATACTTAACATACATAAATTCTCATAAGAACATATCATAATACTCATATAATCCTATATCATAATTGAATACAAATAAGTAATCATTCCATAATGCCACTAAGGCCCAAAAGAATATCTCTCCCTTACACACATGGAGCGTCTAGAATAAACCTCAATTACATATAAATAGAGGAGAAATTATGTTAATCCACTTGGTTCTTTAGGAAAGGAGGATGCTTGAAGAACCGAACCGATGAGCTTCTATTCTCCTGGAAAAATGGAATCACTAATGAAATAAAGCAGTGAGTAAAGAATATACTATCATACCTTTCAAACTTGGGTTATCATATCATAAGAATCATTCTGGGTTAGGTTTCACGATACATAAACATATGGAATCATATAAAGAATGGATATCAATTTAGTTTGATGGCCATAAATACATAATGATATAGAAATCAAGCAGAAGCTTCCTTACAAGCATGCTCCATATAATTAAGCAAAAACCTCCTTATAGGTATGCTTTGAGTAAAATGAGTAGAGGCTTCTTTACAAGCATACTCTAAGCAGTGGTCCCCTTACGGACATGCTACATAAAGTGGATCAGACTCCATGACTAGGATCGATACCCTTCCTAGCTAGGGTTCGGATATTATACCTTATCCGTAGGTACAATGTACACAAAGTCTAATGTTTGCCCCACATCAGTTTGGGGGATTTCTATTACAAGGTTCATATATATATATATCATAATGAATTGCAAATTGGATAGGTTTCATACATATAGCTTAATCATTTAGAAGTATGGTTCACACTAATTTATAATCATTTAACTTTCACAAAGGAATTGAATAATATAAGTATACATAGACTTATAGGATTTTTATTGAATTTAGTTATAAGTATAATAGTATATTAAATACTCACCTTAGCTAAAAAGAATGCTATACTCTCTATAGAAGATCCACAATCACATTAATTCATCATAACCATCATGATCCTCATGAATTCTTCTAGGTTGAGCTATTAACACATAAACACCCATATAACGAAAAATATAACAATTAATGCTATAAATCACCATATACATGTTAGACACATGATTCCTAATCATATTCCTTCCCCAAACATGGATTAACAATAATGAGGAAGAAGAATCATAAAGAAATCCCAAAACCCTAACTCACCTTATCAATCAATGCTTCAAAAATGGAAGAAGGAATAGACAAATGCAACCTTAAATCCTTTAGTTGAAGCAATCAATGAAGTTTCTTGCCATTAAATGTGAGTGGGTGGAAGTTATTTGAGAGAAAATGGGTTTAGAAACTCAGATGGCTCGTAAAAATGAAGTTTGGGGCTTTAATTCCTTAAATAGAGTTGTTTCCCCGATTTTGTCCCCGATGCAAATCGCGGTCGCGACATGCTACTGTTCACGTTACTATTCATTATGGTTGAAATTTCAGGTAGATAGGTTCGCGATCTATGTTGCGGTCGTAACATTGGTCTCGAAATACATATCGCGGTTGCGACATAAGTGTTGCGGGCACGATTCTTGACCTGCAACTCCACTTAACAATTTAACTTCCATTTCTTAGAAAACTCAATTCACATACATCCATACACATGACATACACCTGAAAATCATTCATATATTCCATAAGAAGTCTTTACATGAATATACGGGATATTACATCGACGCCCATTCGTGGCACAAGGTAGTAGATAATTGTTGGAGGTTCTGGCTCTTCTACCTTGACGGCTCAAAGTTTTCAATTATTATATTTTTTTCATCTTCTCTCAATTGAAGTTAACAACAAAGGAAGGAAGGTTTCAGAAGGGTCAAAAGGTAAGAAAATCTCTTTAGCCATGCCAATGACTGAAACGCTGAAAATGAGCATTCAACTGGCTTAGAGAGACGATCAATTTTGAAAGAAGGAGAGTTTGGCTAAAGAAAGGAAATTTCTCTCTCTTTTTTCTCTCCCATTTACAAGGTTAAACCTATATTTTTTTTTGGAAAGTATTAAAAAAATATATTTTACCAATTTAACAGGTTATAAGTAGCAGAATGGATTTGAAAACCCAAGTGAAGGTTACTTGAGTTTTTTTCAAGTAACGGTAGCACGCACCATAATAGAGAATAAGGATTTCACTATGAATAGTGAGTTTCCTTCTCCTTTTCAAAATTTCTCCTTATTTACAAGATTGCCATCAATCTTTTATTAAATAATTACAAAGTTTGCCATTTTTTTATTTATAAAATTTATGTTTATGTAATTACAAGTTTACTCTTCTTTTTCTATTTATTTACTCTCTACTTTTTTCCTTTTCATATATGTAAATTATTTTTCATCTATTACAAATTTTCCAATTCTCTTAATGTATATCTATTTCTAAAATGACACCTTTGTCTTTTTTTTAGTGTTTATGGAAAATTAATAATTGATAATTGATAATTTCATCATCTACAAAGGATAATATTTGCTAATAAATTTTCTCACTTAAGAAAATAATTTTTTTTATAAAAAATATATACCAAAATAATTATTAAATATAAATTATTTATAAGGCAAATTACTATTTAGTCTCTGAGATTTAACCTAATTAACTAATTCGACTCTGTTTTTTGAGAAACTAACTAATTAGTCCCTCAATTTTAATTCCGTCAGACTATTTAGTCATTCCGTCTAGTTTTTTGTATTTTTTTTATTAAATTTATGAAAAATAACTAAAATGTCCTTGTATATATAATAAATATAATTTTAATTTTATTATTTAAAAATAAGAAATAAAAAATTCAAATTAATAAAAGTAAATAATATTTATATAATTATATAATAATTATATTTAATATCATTAATGTAATAACCTAGGTAAAACATAAAATTTAACGTATAAAATTTTAAGTATCTTGTTAGACTTAAAATATTTAAAGTACTAATTAAATTGTTAATTATTTATTTTTGATTAATTTTCACATGTGCATGGTATTAAATTGAGATTTAATTGTGAGTTAATAAAGAAATCATATAATTACAATTGATATTGGTATGATTAGAAAATTACTATTGTAGGAATTTTTGGACAAAAGAAAAGAATTGATACAAAAAGGAAACAAAAGTTGTGATTAATTAACCATCAATTATATGTAGTAAATTGGTAAATGTGAAACATTAGAATATTGGGCTAGAAATCAAAATAGGGGGCCGACCATATTGGTTTGTGAATGGAAAATTTTATTTTGTTAAGTTAAAATTAGTGAGAAGGAAGATAAAAATTGAGGTGGACCCCACATGCCTTAAAAGTCAATATTTTGATATAAATTAACAATTTATTAAATTGAATAAATAAATTTACCATCATCAAATTTTGGATAGTTATCCACATAATTATGTATATTAGAAAAATAGCAAAATATTTAATAATTACAACCATTGGATCAAAATAATCAAAACCTCACCATCCATTTGTGATGACTAGGATATAAAATTAGAATTTTCTAATTTCTATCTCATTTCTCTTCATCCAAACCAAAATAAAAGACAACTACTACTTCACTCCTAAACCATTCGGCCACAACCATCTCTTCACCAAGAATTCAAGAACTTTAAGGTAATTTCTACAACCAAGCTTGAATTTCAATTATAATATGATTAGGAGTGTGTTGGGTGATTGGTTTGCAAAATTTATCTTCTTTTCTTGGATGGTGGTTTGGCCTATGATGTTTGATAGAGGAAAGAAGTTTTGTTGTTTAAATTAAATGGTAATTGAGATGATGGAGAGTAGGAATTAGGGTTAATTGGATGGGAATTGAAAGAAATGAACAAAAGTAGAAATTTAGTGAAAAATCCATTAAGGTTCAGCCTACTAAAGAATTCCATAATTGATATTTCCTTTGTGATTTTAATGATAAATTCAACTCTTTAGGATGTCAATTGAATAATTTTTGAATCAATTTGAGGATTGAATAAGGAATTGGAAAGTTTTCAATTCTTAGAATTAGATAAATTGGGGATTTTGTCTCTAAATGAAATTAAATGTAATTGGTGATATAAAAGTAATCTAATGAGTTCTAGTTGAGTTGATTGAATGTTAATTTAGAAGATTCAAGCAAGAATTGAGAGGAATTGTACAAAGAGGGTTCGGCCAAAGGAACAATTGGAATTAGGAATTGATGTTAATGTAATTAGTGTTTGAATTGGGTTTAATTAGGTACTAATTGAATGTTTATGGAGTTAGTTAGAAAATTAAAAGGATGGAAATGTAATTTCCCTAATAAGGGTAGGTCAACATTAAGAAATTGGAACCAAATTTATTAAATTGTAATTGAATATAGGAATAGCTTCAATTGAATGCTAATTGGATAAATTAATGATCAATTTGGGAAATTGATAAATTATAAGAATTTTTCCCCAAATTGAAACTTGAACATGATAAACTAATAATGTATTTGAATGAATCAATATAACTATAATATAGTTATCTAAGGCTTTCAATAGGGCTAAAGAAGATAAGAATTTATTGGTCTTAATCGCTTCAAAGTATTGGAAATTATTATATGCATTGTAGAATTGAAGGATAAGGGTAAAGGCAAAACGAGTTCTCTAGAGGGTTGCGAACATCCTTCTTGCTTGTGTTGATAATTAGGAGCAAAGAAATTTCACGGTGAGTATTTAATAATATAGTATTATATGTAAATTTTCTTTGTTGAGACCATAACTGTTCAAAGATTTCTTAATAGATGTTTGAACTCTTATCTAATTGATCAAGGGTCTTTTACCTGAATTGAACCTAAAAGTGCTTATTATTGAAATTATCATTAATAATCCCGATTGTTTACATTGAGATTGATTGCATATTCTAAACCTTATATTTACTGTAAGCAAAAATTCCCATCTGCTGTGGGGTTTATATCAGACCTTGTGCATATGATATGCCTGTAGATAGGGCGAGCATATTCGAACCTTAGCTGGGAAGGGTAATCCTAGCCATAGGACTTGATTAGTCTTATGTCACTATTTTTACTGGAGAGCAAGGCTTAGGCTGATACTCTCAATTCATGTGGGAGACACTCCGTCTCCAAATCACTGATTTCTGTTAAAAGAATATAACATGACCTGATATTGGTTCTATTCCAAATCATTATTGTCTATGGTCTCAATTGTTCAAACTTAATTCTTTCTATTATATCATTGAAACCCGACTTATTTCTATAACCGCATTTAATATTTTATTATTATTTACTCACTGAGCTTGTTTCATTCTTTAGTGGTTTAATATTTTTCAGTGGCTCTAGAGAAGTCCACAAGGTAATTCTTGTTAGAGTATATACACTAGAGCAATGTATATATTTTATGTAAATGTAAAACAACATCTTAATTAATGGCAATAAATATATGTTTCTATAAATCAATTGTTCCATTGCATTAAATATATATTTGTAGTCCATTAGTATTTTGTAAGAGGATCTATTCTCAAGTGTTGAGAATATGGATGACAGATCGCTCTTAAACAAATACTTTAAATGTTCATGATCATAGGAATAATGACTGGGCATCATTAATTCTGGAAGACCGTCACCTCTGTTTATATTCTATAATCAGTATGTGATACTTATGATTATAGAGGCAGTGAGCATCATGCTGCTTGACAAATGTTGTCGATCTAAATATGTGGATATTCATGTGATGAATGATTGAACTGTGATGTTAGATGATGATAGCATGGAGTTTTATTGCTAGTCAATAAATCATCATCTAGGTCATAATTATACATATAGTCCTTTGACTTGAGGGACACTGTATCTCATTCATTGGTAGTTGGGATTTATTACTGCTTACATACTGATGCTATTCATGTAAAGATATATGGCATGTGATGGTTCTAACTAGTTATGTATGGAGGTAAGTGATCGTTAAGAGAGAATTCATTAACTTAATAAGGAAGAAATCTTATGCTATCTGATTATTCTTGATAATCAAATCCTTTCCCGAGTGTCACGACCCGACTTTCGAGCCGCGATGATCCTAGGGCATGGGTAAGCTTAAGGCCACCGAAAACCTATAGGAACCTTGACATACAATTACCTTTCATCCATAACAATATCATGCATTCACCTCACATACATGATTCCCCAAAATTTAAACCTGACATTCATGCTAATCCATACTCATCAATAACATGCTTGATTCATGTATTCATCAATAGTCATATCTTATATCATCTTACATATAACATCATTCATAAGACAATGCCTTAAAGGCCAAAAGACTATCATTCTTTATATGTACCATGAAGCATCTAAGAATAGAATCATCATCTATACAAAATAATCAAAATGAGGAATTGAGCTTTTACATTGATCACCAAAGTTTTTGAGGACTAGAGAAGAAGAATGCCTTGGAAACTTAACTGATAAACTATAGCTTACTTAAAAAAAATGGAATCACTAGTGAGATAAAGCAGTGAGTAATAATTATACTACCATACTTGTGAGGCTTGGTGATTAAAGGATCTCAATAGAAAGATTCATGGTTCATGCAATAACAATAACCAATCGATTCAATAACATCAAGCGATTGTATTCATTAACAATAAGGAACATGTTCCATATCAATAAATCATGGGTTTCATTCATCATGTACATATCATGTTTAGCAGAAATAGCAATAACTTGAATAGAGGTTCATAAGTCTTAACGTTCCCCATGATAAATGGCATTATGCTCAAAGGCATTACCGAGAACTGAGACATAGAACATATTCAATCATGAA